>RAOV01000008.1:1267199-1364897 GCA_009806015.1 Neurospora sp. CHS-2018b | reverse complement strand
TATTATTAAATAATAATTTAATTATTAAAATAAATATATATTAATTAATTATATAATATAAATAATACRACGAAATGCATTTTAACTTATAGAATRCTAGACCCCTTTTAATATTGTAAAGACGCAGTTCTTTATACGTATAAAAATAYAACGAACGATATTRATTCTACTAAGTTTCTAAAAAGGATTTTAATTATTTAAATATTTTAAAGAMTATTTTCGAAATTTTCGTAGAACCTCTARTAGAATTATAAGGCCAAGTTTATACTATTATTAATTTAGTRTTTTTATATATTTATAATATATTTATAACTATTAAGAAACGTATTAATAAAATTGAAAGAAATTAATACGAAGAAGGARAAGTAAGTAATATARYTAACCCTATATATTTATTTATATATATATATATATAGATTCTAATATATATATATAGATTCTAATATATATATATAGATTCTAATATATATATATAGATTCTAATATATATTTATAAAATAAATTTACWAATATATAATAGGAAGCGATATAAATCGTAGGTTATTTTAAAGTTTTAAAATAATAAATATTATTATATATATATATATATATATATTATATAAATATCTATATTAAATAATTAATAAATACTAATAATTTCTATAGTATTACGCTACTTATTATTCACTTTCATAATAAGGAAATTATAATTATAGAAGACGATAGTCGAAAAATTAAAATAAAGAAGAATAAATTCTTTATTAAACTTAAGACTTAGAATAATATAAATAAAATCGATTAATATTTAACCTAAGGTCGGCTAAAATTATTTAAAGTAAATAAATAATAATAATTTATATAAACTTTATTATATATATATATATATAAATAATAGTATTTAATATATATATATTTATATAAACNTAGAATAATATAAATAAAATCGATTAATATTTAACCTAAGGTCGGCTAAAATTATTTAAAGTAAATAAATAATAATAATTTATATAAACTTTATTATATATATATATATATAAATAATAGTATTTAATATATATATATTTATATAAACTATAAATCTTATTATATTGAGATGGTCTATTCGCACCGCTGGAAAAGTCTTTATATACCGCTATTTATAATAGTTTCTATAATAACTCTATTAAAAAAAGACTTTAGAATTAGTAAATAAGCTTAGAATTTTCATCTTTTTTTCTCCTATAAGGTAGTATTATTATTTAATTTCTATACTACTCTCAATCTCTATTATAGAGGAGACTTTAAAAGTTAACTAAATTAACTTTAAAATTTAAATTTTAATTTCTACTTAGGCTATAGTTAGGGAGCGGGAAGGCTATAAGTCTAATAATATAAATAGAAAATAAGAAAAATTCCAATACTACTTCTATATATATAACCCTACAATTAATTAAATTATATTTAATTTAATTTTAAATAATAATATATAAAGACTTTTATAATAGTGCGAAAAGATTTTCTCGTCTATATTATATATATAAATATTTATATATTTATAATATAATTCTTATTATAATTATCCTTAATCCTTAAAATACTTTACTAATTAATTATATTATAAAATATTAATTCTTTAAATTATTAGAAGATAATAGCTTTAAAATAGCCTACTCTAACTATAATAATTAAAGAATATTTAAGAATTCCTATTTTTAATATTAGTATTAAAAGGGAATTTAGTTTTAGTTAGTTGATTTATTAACCCTAAATAACCCTAACCCTAATCCTTATAACCCTAACCCTAACCCTAACCCTAAATAACCCTAATCTAACTAAGTTTAAAAGCCGGACTAACTTTTAATTTAAAATTAATAAAGTAAATAACCCATTTAAAAAATTGGAGAATTATTAGTATTAAAGAAATAAATTAATATTTATTTAATAACCCTAACCCTAAATAACCCTAATCTAACTAAGTTTAAAAGCCGGACTAACTTTTAATTTAAAATTAATAAAGTAAATAACCCATTTAAAAAATTGGAGAATTATTAGTATTAAAGAAATAAATTAATATTTATTTAATAATATTAGTAATTTTTTCGAAGAAAATAAAAAAAAGAAAAAAAGTAAAGGAAAAGAAGAGAATTCTAATTATAATAGTAATAATAATTTAGAAAATTTAAATAAAGAGGAGTTAGAAGAATATAAAAGGGAAGGAATTATTTAATTATTATTTATATATTATTTTTTTATAATTTTTATATTTCTTTTATATATTTCTTCTTATTTCTTTCTATATAGTTATATATTATAAGAATTATTAATTTAAATTATTTAAAATAGAACTATTTATATAATTATTAAAGAATATTATAAATTCTATATTAATCTTCTAAATATTTAAATTTTATTATTTATTTAAATTAGTATTCTTTAATACTATTAGTATTTTTAATCCTAATTTTAATATTTCTAATATTAGTTTTAATATTTTTAGTACTAATTTAATACTTTTAATACTTATTTAATACTCTTAGTACTAATTTTAAAACTTTTAGTACTAATTTAATATTCTTAATACGAATTAAATATATATAGTAATAAAGTAATATATATATATATAGAATATATTAATATAATACTAAATATATAAAAATAATAAATTTAATAATAAACCCTTATATAAAAGAGTAAGAATATATTATACTTTAAACCCTTTTAATCTTTTATATTTAATAATTATAAACCTTTACTTTATAATCTTTTATTATTTCTATACATAATAGAAATATTTCGATTTTTTAATAAATTTATTAAATTATACCAATTTCTAATAATATTTAATAATAATAAAACAATAAATAATAGAATAAATAAATAAAATCGCGGATTTTAAAACTAATAATATTATTATAGAACTTTTTTCTTATTTTTACTATTTATATAAATATAGTATTCAAAACTAAGTAAATAAACTAAATATTATACTATATTAATTATATAAAAAAAGAAGAAAAAAGGAAGGAAAAAAGGAAAAAAGAAAAAAATAATTATTTATAATATTTATAAATCTATATAATTTTATTCTTTATAACCGTATTATTAATTTTAGCGTTAAAAAGCCTACCCCTTTTCTTTAGAAGGGTAGAAGGATATAAAGAAAGAATAGAAATAAAAYGAAAAGGAGGGTTAGAAGGAAGGGGGAGGGTATTAAAAAGAGTATTAGGAGAAGCTAAATAAGAAAGATAATAACGGTTAGAAAAGCGGGGGGGCGGGGGGGGGGGGGGGGTAATTTTCTTCGAAAAAGAATCYTTAAAAAAAATTARTAAAAGAATAAAAAAATAAATAAAATAAAAAAAGATAAAAAGGATAAATAAATTTACGTAAGTAATAGGGTTAAAAATTGAAGCTTTCGAAATAATTATAGCTTTTAAAGAACGCTAAGAAAATTAGTATATAAATAAAAAGAAATTAAAGAAGGATTTTACTAACTTTAAAAGATTTTTCTTCCTTTAAAAGAAGAATAGAAATAAAATATTTTCTAATTATTTTAATAAAAAAGCTAATAATTTAGAAAATAGTAATTGGGTAACTAAGTTAAATAGTTTTAGAAGCTTCGAAAGGTTAGGAAAATTAAAGGGGTTAGGAAAATTCAACCGAAGGTTGAAGTATTATTAAGAATTAAAAAGGCTAATAAATTAATAAAATAAATAAAAAGAAATAAAAAGGGGAAGAAGGAAGGAGGGGGGGGAAGTATATAAATATCGGTTATATAAATCCGTTAGAAAGAGAAGGTTTAAAAACGGCTTTAAAGGTTAGAAAAGGGTAAAAGAATAAGTATAAAAAATAAGAAATAAAAGAAAAAAGAAAAAAGGAAATTTATTTACTTCGAAGACGAATTGGGGGTTAAGGAAATTCGGATTAAGTTATTCGAAATTTTCTATAGTAGAAAGGGAGAGGAAGGTATCGTTTTAAAAAAGAATTAGTAAAAAAGAAAGAAAAAAGAAAGAAAAAGAAAAGAAAGAAAATAAGGAAAGAAAGAAAAAAACGGACCGAAATAATAGAATCCGGAAGCATATTAGAAGCTTCTTAAAGGAAGGCTTTAAAATTAAAAGTATTAAGCGAATTTATTATAGAAAGTAGGAAGAATGTTAAGGGTAAAGAATAGAATAGAAGAAAGTAGGGGAGTAAAGAAGGGTATTAATAATTTAAACGAAAAAGAAGAAAAGGAATTTAAAGGGGGAAAGCCGTATATATAGAATAGACTTTTTATTTAAAGAATACTTCGTTATATTAATTTCTTAAAGAATTATCCGTTTTTTCCTTTTTTTTTAAATATTTTATTCGTTAAAAAGTAAGAAAATTTTAATTAAAAAAAAGGAAAATAGAATTTAAAAACTAGAAGGTAAATAAAGTTATATTAAATAGTTAAATAATAAAATTTAAACGTCGGCTTTAAAAAGGCCTAATTTTATTACTACCTTAACCCTAACCCTAATTTAACCCTAACCCTTTTTACTCTAATTTTAAACCCTAACCCTAGCTAACCCTAACCCTAATTAACCCCAACCTTAGTAAAAAAAGGAAATATCGAAAGAAGGTTTAAAAAAATTAAATTTAAAAAGTTTAAACGGTTTAAAAGGCTTAAAAGGTTTAAAAGGTTTAGAAGGTTTAAAAGGTTTTAATATTCTACTCTTTTTATTTATTATACTTCTATTTATATTTATAAATATAATATTATTATTTATTTATTAAATTTATAGATATATTACTTATTTAATTATATATTTCTCAACTTCTAATATTCTTAGTACTACTCTAATATTTTTAATATTTCTAATACTATTTTAAAACTATTCTAATACTACTTTAATACTATTTTAATACTAATTAATATTCTAATATTCCTTATTTATTGATTTTTATATATATTATATATAATTAAAAACGTTATAAAATATTAATTTTCAAAAATTAGTATTTTTAATATATTAAAAAAAGGTCTAACCGTATAATTGTTATTATTTATTTATAAAGTATTTTAAAAGTCCTTATCTTAAATAACTTTTATATTATAAAAGTAAGAAATATATAAAATAATTTTAAATTTTTATTATTTTTTTCTCTATAGAATTATTATAAGGCTAATTTATATTATATATATTTACTTACGTACCTTATACTAACGTATAGTAATTTTTAAAATTATTATTATATTATTAATTAATTAATTATAATAGCCTACTAAGGACCTATATTAAATTTACCGCTAACCGTCCTTATAAAGCTAATCTTCTAAATATTTATTTATACTCTCCTCCTTTATCCTTCGTATAATTATATATATTTATATTTATTATTTACCCTTTATTTATAATAAAAATACTAAGGTTATTATATTTATAAACACTTTAAAAGTAATTTTATAAATTAATATTAAAAAATTTAATAATAAAATTTAAATTTACTTTTTAAAATAAAAGTAAGTAAAAGACTTATTAGGAATAAAATCATATTTATAATAGAAACGGTATAATCTATTCAAAATTAATAATTAAAACTATATTATTTCTATTTCTTTATATTTAAATTTAAATAATTTATACGTAATTAACTTTTTAAAACGACTATATAAATAAATTTTCCCTATTATATAATTAAACCTTTTCTATTAATTTAAGGGGTTTTTACCGTTTATACTTCTTATAGAATAGTATAGTTTAAAAAAAAGGAATTATTAGAAGTAAGGAAGTACAAATTAATTAGTAGCCTTAGAAGGTTATAAAGCCCCTAATTTCCTTAATATTATTAGGAAGATAAAAGGGAAAGATAACTTTCTATTAAAGAGAAAAAGAAAGTAGGTAATTCTTAATAAAATATAAAAGTACGAAGAAAATAATTCGAATTTTATTCCTATTAATTAGAATTGTTAAATATATTCTATAATTTTAATCCTTTTAAAGAAATTAACTTTTAAATTTACTCTTTATTAATTTAGAGAGTAAATTAAAAAGTGAAATTTTACTTTACCTTTTTTTACTTTTTAATAATTATTAGTAATAGTTTAATAATTCTAYTTAATTCTTATAAATAATTCCTACTAATTTTAGATTTATACTTTACYTATATAGTTATATAGTAGGCACTCTTCCTTTATTARTATASTTTCACCCYATTTTACTATATTAAAATTTAATATTAATTTAATATTAATATTAATTTAATCTAATATTATAATAATATTAATATTAGAATTAAAGTTTAGTATTATAGTATTATTAATTAATATTATATTAATTCCTAATTCTAAACCNTATAATAATATTAATATTAGAATTAAAGTTTAGTATTATAGTATTATTAATTAATATTATATTAATTCCTAATTCTAAACCCTTATTATTATAAGGCCTACTACTTTAAAATTATATTCCGCCGCTATTATTAATAGTAAATCCGGCAACTTATAATATAAGAAATTCTTTTACTAATATTACAACCTTCTTCTAGTCTTTTCTATACTTTATTATAATTTTTATACTTGAACGGTATAATTAAGTTAACTAATAATTTAAATTTAAAGAAGGGTTTAAATTAGATTTATATTTTAATAAATATATAATTATTATATTATTAATAGAATTATAAATTTTATTTTCGTTTTACTACTAAATTTATAAAACTTATTTCTTAGTAATTTATATATTGTTTTTAAACGATTTATAATAGGGTAGAATTCTACTTATAGTAAAGAATCTCTTAAGGATAAAATAAATATAAATCGATTTTTTAAAAATATATAGTAATAAATTTATTAAGAATTTATTATATAAATTCTATAAGTAAAGATTATTAAATTAGTATAGATACTATTATTATTAGGAAAATAAGAAGTAGTTAAATTAATAATAAATTAGAAATTACCCGTTTGTATTTACGTAGTAATTATTTTTTATTTTAAAATAATAGAGAAAGTACCTCGACGTTATTCTTATATTAATTTTTTTTAATAATTTTAAATCCTATTTTGTAATAGTATATAATTTATTATAATTAGAAATTATAATAGTATACGCTAATTACCCCGACTTTAACGTTTAATTTTTAT
Source organism: Neurospora sp. CHS-2018b (assembly GCA_009806015.1). Taxonomy (NCBI): domain Eukaryota; kingdom Fungi; phylum Ascomycota; class Sordariomycetes; order Sordariales; family Sordariaceae; genus Neurospora; species Neurospora sp. CHS-2018b. Next base: position 1,357,831 of record RAOV01000008.1, on the reverse strand, counting down.
ACTTTATTAATTATTTATTAATAATTATTTAGGGATTACTATTTATAATTAAAAATAATAGCGAATTTAAACCTTTAATTATAATTCTTAAATATTATTATATTAATAATGAGGAATAATAACGAAATCCTTTAAGGTATTATAAATAATAGAAGGATTTTTAAATCCGAAGAGGAATTACGTATAAATTTACTAATTTATTAAATTTTACATCGAAATTAAAGGTAACTCTCTATATTATTAAAAATTCGAATTTCTTTTAATTCTTCGTACTCGCCTATTTATATATAACTATATTAAAATCTAATTTATTTTAGAATTTTAAATTAATATACTTTAAATGCTATAAAATATTTAATTATAATTTAATTTAATAAATTATATTATTAAAAAGGTTAACTACAATAATATATAGGTATAAAATGAAATTATAATATAATAAGGTAAAGATAAATAAATTTGGATTTTGGCGGTAATAATATTAATAAATATATATTATTAAATCTAATATTCTAAGAACAAATAAATAAATATTATTTAAATTATATATTTATAATTACTTTACTTAACCTATCCGTTCAATCGTTTCGATTTATATCGGTNTTTTAAATATTATTTATAATTTTATTCCGCGCTATATTAATAAAAAAATAATATAGGAGAATTATATAAATTTAATTTATAGTATAATATTATTTATATTCTAATATATATAATTTTAACTATTTTATTTTAATTTTAAAGTATTTTACAATTGAAATATTAATATTAAGTAATAATAAAATAGGGTATATAATTAACCCCCTCTAATAAGTATTAGAATTTCCTTATATTAATTTAATTAAAATAATAAAGGCGATAGTAAAAGCTTAACCCTAATTACTAAATAATTATTAGAACCCTAATTAATTATAAAATTATAACGAAGAGGATATATTTAAATTTTAAAATATATTTAATAGTATATTAAATTATAAAAATATTTTAAACCGACGCGGAAGTAGCTTTATAAATAATTTTAGTATATTAATAAAATATATAAATAATAACCGAATTATTAATAGCGGGCGTAATATAATTATAATTATATAATCTATAATATATATATTAGAAAGGCTAGTAAACGGCGGCCTTAATAATAGCGGCGGCGATTCTCTTATTAATAATAAAAGTATTAGGTTAAATTTATATTAGGTTAGGGATTTTAAATCTTTTTAAAATTTGAATAGCAATTTAAAACCTAATTAACCCTAGCGGTTAAAATTAGGATTAGAACTATTTTTACTAAAATTATTAAAATACTAAGAATTATTATATTATAATAATATTAGAAAGCGGAATAGCTATTTTAATTATAATTAATTTATAATATAAATAAAATAATAGGAATAATAATAAAATTAATAAATATATAGGACCTTTAAAGTAAGGATAGAAATAGTAAAGAAAATAATAAGAGGATAGCGGTTTAAAAGTATATTTATAATTTAATATAATAATAGTTAAAAAAGGAAAAAGGAAAGGAATAAGGAAAAAGAAGGGGATTTTTAAAATAAATAAAATATACGTATAAATAGAAAGGAAATTTATTATTTAATATTTAAAATATATATATAGAATTATATATATAACCYTTTAATTATTTAATTAAAAGAGAAGGAGGGTGCTAATATTATAAAGAAATACTATTTATACCGCTATTAACCTCTTTAAATACNAAAAGAAGGGGATTTTTAAAATAAATAAAATATACGTATAAATAGAAAGGAAATTTATTATTTAATATTTAAAATATATATATAGAATTATATATATAACCTTTTAATTATTTAATTAAAAGAGAAGGAGGGTGTTAATATTATAAAGAAATACTATTTATATTGCTATTAACCTCTTTAAATACCGTTATTTAAAAAAAGAATCTAAAATAATTCAACCGAATTAAAGTCTTATAAACCTAAAGTAGTATTAGAATTTTTATCTTTTTCTATTATATTTTATAAATTTTATATTAACCCTTAAACCTTACTATAGTATCTAAATCCGCTATAGGTTTAAAAAAGATAAATAATAGTTTCGGAATTTCTAATATTATTTAAGATAGCCCAAAGAGAAGGTAGTAAATATAATAACTTAAAGGGTAAAATAAAAGGAAAATTAAAAAACTTAAAAATATTATTTTTATACTTATAATTTAATACTTAATTAAATTATACTTTATTTTACTTTTTAATAATAGCGTTTAAAGAGATTAATAATAATACGAATAATATTATTTATATTATAAAATCAAACCCTATAATTAAATATATTAAATAAATTTATTAAGTAAGCCTTTTAATCTATTCGGTAAAATATAATTAATTAAATACTTTATTCTATTAGTACTTTTTAACCCGTATATATATATATCTTTTAAAAAAATAATTAATTAAATTTATTTAATAAATATTCCTTTTATTTCTCTACTTCTTTATAAAACGTTATCGATTTATTAAATTAATATTTATATTAATTATATTAGACCTCTTATAAATTATTGCTAAAGTATTCCTAATCTTTTAATATTAAAAATATAAATAAATCGTTAGGGTATAAACGCTTTATTTCTTATAAAATTAACCTATAATTATTATTTAATTATAGTATTACTATAATAATAATTATTAAATTAATATACGCTATTTAATTAACTATACTATTTTAAAGGCTATAATTAACTATTTATTATCCCGGTAAATAAATTAATTATATATATTAAAAATAGAGTTTAATTATAAATATATAAGCTAAATTACGATATATAAATTTTATAATTTTTCTTCTTCTTTATATAATTATATAAATTTTAATTAACCTTTAACGTTTAATATTACTCTACCCTATAACCCTAGCTTTATAAATTAAATATAATATTTTAAATAATTAAATTATCCTAGGAGTATAAATAATATTTTAAAAACGTTTTAATATTCTTTATATTCTGCGAATAAAATAATAAGAAATTCTATCTATATATAAATAAAATTCTATCCGTACGTAGAAAAAAAGACTAATTTCAATAATACTTTTCTAATACTAAGAATTTTAATAAAGGGTTAAATTCTATATAAGATTTTTCCTTATTTTCTTTTCTATTAAATACGTCCTAATATTTTAGGCTAATTACTCTATAAATTGAATAATATTCGAAAATAGAAGAGAAATATAAAAGAAATATTAAATACGTCCTAATATTTTAGGCTAATTACTCTATAAATTGAATAATATTCGAAAATAGAAGAGAAATATAAAAGAAATATTAAAAATATTAAAATATTAAAAGGGGGCGAAAACGGCATTTAGTTAGCGGTTAGGGTAATTATAGGGTTATATATATTCCGTTACAATTAATTAAATTATATTTAGAAAATTAAAAGTAGGTTTATATTTAAATATAATTTTATTAAACTTTATAATTAATATATTTAGAATTAGAAAAGGAATATTAGTAAATAGGGTTAATATAAATCTATTTTGGGCATAGGGGTTTTATATTAATATAGGATTATAATATAATTTATATAAATATATCGCCGACTTAAGCGTTAACTAAATACCGTTTTCGCCCCCTTTTAATATTTTAATATTTTTAATATTTCTTTTATATTTCTCTTCTATTTTCGAATATTATTCAATTTATAGAATAATTAGCCTGAAATATTAGGACGTATTCAATAAAAAAGAAAATAAGGAAAAATCTTATATAGAATTTAACCCTTTACTAAAATGCTTAGTATTAGAAAAGTATTATTAAAATTAGCCCTTTTTTCTACGTACGGATGGAATTTTATTTATATATAGATAGAATTTTATCTACGTACGGATAGAATTTCTCTTAATAAATAATTTTATTAATTTAATTAAACTCTTAAAACAATATTATAATATAAGTACTATAATATTACAACCTCCTAAATAATTAATCGAATAATAAGCGAATAATAAATTAAATTATAATAATAATAATAAATTAATTGAAAGATTATAAATTAATTTAGAAAGGAAAATATTAATAAAGAAGAAATAAAGGGATGTTAAAAAGAATATTTAATTTATATTTATATCCCAAAAAATTTCCCTTCTTCTTAAAACTTTAAAGCTAAACCTTAACCCGGGGTTATCGCGCAACTAAACCCACCAAAAGTAATTGAATAATACCGGTAGCGGAAGGCGGCCGCCCGCCGGAACTTACATTCTTCGACCGAATTAACGTACACGATAGTTATAATAAGCGAAGGGACCTATTCAGAAAAATAATAGCGGGAAGTACACAAACGGCTAGGCATAACATACGCTCACCTATGGCTAAAAATACTAAAGAAAGCAGTTATTATAATATAAGTACTATAATATTACAACCTCCTAAATAATTAATCGAATAATAAGCGAGTAATAAATTAAATTATAATAATAATAATAAATTAATTAAAAGATTATAAATTAATTTAGAAAGGAAAATATTAATAAAGAAGAAATAAAGGGACGTTAAAAAGAGTATTTAATTTATATTTATATCCCAAAAAATTTCCCTTATTCTTAAAACTTTAAAGCTAAACCTTAACCCGGGGTTGTCGCGCAACTAAACCCACCAAAAGTAGTTGAATAATACCGGTAGCGGAAGGCGGCCGCCCGCCGGAACTTACATTCTTCGACCGAATTAACATATACAATAGTTATAATAAGCGAAGGGACCTATTTAGAAAAATAATAGCGGGAAGTATACAAACGGCTAAGTATAATATACGCTCACTTATAGCTAAAAATACTAAAGAAAGCAGTTATTATAATATAAGTACTATAATATTACAACCTCCTAAATAATTAATCGAATAATAAGCGAGTAATAAATTAAATTATAATAATAATAATAAATTAATTGAAAGATTATAAATTAATTTAGAAAGGAAAATATTAATAAAGAAGAAATAAAGGGACGTTAAAAAGAATATTTAATTTATATTTATATCCCAAAAAATTTCCCTTATTCTTAAAACTTTAAAGCTAAACCTTAACCCGGGGTTATCGCGCAACTAAACCTACCAAAAATAATTGAATAATACCGGTAGCGGAAGGCGGCCGCCCGCCGGAACTTACGTTCTTCGACCGAGTTAACGTATACGATAATTATAATAAGCGAAGGGACTTATTCAAAAAAATAATAGCGGGAAATATATAAACGGCTAAGTATAATATACATTTACTTATAATTAAAAATATTAAAGAAAATAATATTAGCTACGTATTAGATCTTCCCTTAACTATTATTAAATACCCTCGGGCTCCTTAATATAACCAAGGGAAATTAGACGGAGGATTAGGAGAAGCGGACTTTATAAATAGTAATACAACTTTAATATAAATATTACGAATTCTATTCGCCCTATTATAAAATTTATATATTTAGACTATATCGGTATAGAATATTGATCCGTCGCTTCTATTAACGATTCGGCTAACGGAGAATCTCCTAAGGATAAAATAAATCCGAATCGATCTCTTAAAAATAAATAGTAACGAACTTATAAAGAATTCGTTATATAAATTCTATAAATAAGGATTACTAGATTAATATAAACGCTATTATTAATAGGGAAATAGGAGGTAACCAAATTAATAATAGATTAAAAACTACCCGTTTACACCTACGTAGTAATTATATTTTATTTTAAAATAATAGAGAAAGTATATCGACGTTACCTTTATTTTAATCCCTTTCTCGAAATTCTAAATCTCGCCCTTTAACGGTATATAATTAATAATAATCGGAAATCGTAGTAATATACGCCAACCACCCCGACCCTAACGTTTAATTTCTATACTTTATTAATTACCTATCGATAATCGTTTAAGGACTGCTATTTAAAATTAAAGATAATAGCGAATCCGGTTCTATAATTAAAGCCGTCAAACGCCGCCGTATTAATAATAATAAAATTCCTTAGAGTATTATAAATAGTAGAAAGATCTTTAAATCGGAAGAGGAATTACGTATAAATTTACCGGCCTACTAAATTTTAAATCAAAACCTAAAATAATTCTATATACCGTTAAGAGCTCGAATCTCTTTTAATTCTTCTTACCTATTTATTTATTTATAATTATATTAAAGTCTAATTTAATTTAAAATTTCTAATTAATATACTTTAGACTCTAACGACTATAGGTCGATAAGGGCCGTATAATCCCTTTCCTCTCGTAGAATAGCACTTACTTTATAGACTTTAAATATTAAATAGAGGTAGGTACTACAAATAATTTTAAAGACGTCTCCTTCGTAAAATAAATTAAAATCTACGAATTTAATAAAGATAGCGTTAGGGCGGAGAAAATATTTAATTACCTATAATCTAATTTAATAAATTATAATATTAAAAGGGAAAGATAAAAGTACTAATTAATTTAAACGACGGCCCTTCTAATATTTTCCCGCAATTTAAATCCCTTACGTTCGACTATAATACTCTATAGGCTTAGGTTAACTCTATAACTATTAAGTTAAAATATCTTGGAGGTTGCCCGCCTAATATTGAACGGCTAATACTAATAGGGGACGCGGTATAGAAGTATAGCGTACCCCAAATTAATTTCAATTCCTAGATTCGTAGTAATATATTATTAAAGGAACTTCGGATCGTTAACCAATTCGACGATTACGTAATAGACATCGGTTCAAATCCTATTATTAATAAACCTTTATTTCAATTTCAAAATACTTTATAATTAGAACGTAAATATTAGGGAATAATAAAATAGGGTACGTAATTACCCTCCTCCAATAAGAATTAATATTTCTTACGCTCCTCTAATAAAAATTAGTATTTCCCTACGCTAACCTAATTAGGATAACGAAGGCGATAAACGTCGGTTTAAAAATCCTATTATTAATAAACCTATTATAACGCTTAAAAATATAAAGACGTAGAATATTATCCCCCTTTTTTTAAAGATACTTTAGAACTTCTCGTATTCGAATAATATATATAAATGCCTAAAGATATAGAAGACCGTTTTAGCCCTACGCGGATGCTCTCTTATTTAAGGAGATTTTGAGAAGTTAACTTACTTTAAAGTACCATTATATATACTATAACAAGATTGTTCCAATTTTTACCTACTAAAAAGAGGATAAATAGAAGGTTTTAGACTTCGTCTAAACCAAACTCCCAAAAGGGTATAAGAGATAGAAATATCGTAGTAAGTATAAAGAACGATAATTAATAAATATAAAATAAGATTATAATATAATAGGATAAAGATAAATAAATTTGGACTTCGGCGGTAATAACGTCGATAATATATTATATTATTAATTCTAAGTTTAATACTTTAAGAAAAGATAAATAGATACTATCCAAGTCACGTACTTATACCTAGCCTGGCTAATTAAATCCGCCCAGTCGCATCGATTTATATTGGTCGCGAATCTATAATATAAATAGATAAACTTGGACTTCGGCGGTAATAACATCGATAATATATTATATTATTAATTCTAATACTCTAGGAAAAGATAGATAAATACTATCCAAATTACGTATTCATACCCAGCCTGGCTGGCCAAATCCGCCCGGTCGCATCGACTTACATCGGTCGCAAATCTATAATACAAATGGATAAATTTGGACTTCGGCGGTAATAGCATCGATAAATATATATTATTAACTCTAATACAGTCTTGGAAAAGACAAATAGATGCTGTCTAAGTTACGTACCTACGACCAGCCTGGCTAGCTAATCCGCCCGGTCGTATCAATTTACATCGGTCGCGAATCTATAATATAAATAGACAAATTTAAACTTCGGCGGTAATAACGTCGATAAATATATATTATTAACTCTAATACAATCTTAGAAAAGATAGACAAATACTATCCAAGTTACGTACCTACGACCAGCCTAGCTAGCCAATCCGCCCGGTCGCATCGACTTACATCGGTCGCGAATCTGCAACACTACCTACAACCTCATTCCGCGCTACATCGATAAAAAAATAATATAGGAGAATTGCATAAATCTAATCTATTCTATAGTATTGTCTGCATTCCGATGCACGCTATTCTAATTATTTTATCGCAATTTCAAAGTACTTTGCGATCAGAACGCGGGTATTAGGGAATAATAAAGTAAGGTACGTAACTACCCTCCTCCAATAAGAATTGGTATCTCCCACGCTCCTCTAATAAGAATTGGTATCTCCCACGCTAACTTAATTAAGACAACGAAGGCGATACCAACAGCCTAACCCCAACCGCCAAATAGTTACTAGAAACCGGCGCTTATACCCGTTATAGCTATAAAGGCCACTTTTCGGCCGTTTACTATTTTTAGATTAATTTTAAGAAGGAAGCTCCCGCTTCTACCTATAATTATAATTATAGCCGTAGCGGTAATAAAGGCGGAGGCGGAAGTAAAAGCGGTACTACTTCTTAATAGGGTTAATATAATTATAATTAATAATAATATAGTTAATACTACCCGGCCGGCTATTAAATTAATATTATAACCGCTAACTCCGCTATTCCCGCTACCCCCGCTTAAAGTTAAGAATATTAATCCGCTTCGGTCCCTATTTATTAAGCCGGCTTCGTCGGCCCTATTATAAGTAACGAAAATAGCACTATCTATAAATAGGGAAATATATAGTCTCCGACCTAAATCGTATTCGGAGGTACGAATTTAATAGATAAAAAGGAGGTAGAGAGAAGGGGAATATCCTTATATAATTAAATATAATTAAAATAAATAAATTTTTAATAAATAGCCGTTATAAATACCCTAATTTATTAAATTTTTCTATTTACTTATTTAACGGACCGTATAAATTATATTGCTCTACCTTAATTAATAATAATTATACTACCCTCGGCTTTATTAATAAACGTTTTATTTACTACTATAAATTACTTTATTTTAAATTTAAAAATCCTAAAGTTCTTTACCTTATAAACAGGGGGGTTAAAGGTTATATTATATACTTCTTTAAGCTAACGATATAGGTTAGCCTTTATTACGAGGTTATTAATCTATTAATCTACGACTTGGCCGACGATAACCCTATTATTTTCAGCTACCCTTAGTTTGTTTATTACGCCTTAAGTATCTTTTAACTTTACGACTCCTTATAGTTTACCCGCGTATATAAATATCGAGGCTACTTCTTAAAGGGCGTCCCTAATTATATACGCCGCGCCCCCTTAATATAGAGAAGCGCCTTCGCTATTCCTTAAATTAACGCGCTAAATACCTATTCGGCGCTTATTTATAAGAAGTTTAAAGCTTTAATTAAAAAAGTCCTAAACAAAGGGAAGCTTGCGTTTAATTATATATATAATTTATAAACGGATATTATTATACAACGGATCTCTATTTCTATAATAATAAAGAGAGCCGTCCGTTAGAGGTTTAACCGATTTAAGAACTGCGTAATTAATAAATTAAGTATTACCCCGCTTAGTAAAATTCTAGCCGGCCCCGGCCAAGCCTTTATATTATTAGTTCTCTCGGTTTTTTAAATTCCTTATATAATTTTAATCCTTTACTATATCGTTAGAAGAACCTACGCCCGGGCTATAAACTACCGGATTCCGGTTTATCTTTATAGCGTCCTTTATAATCCTATTAACCCTAACGATATTAAAAAGCTCTTTATAATTAACTTTAATTAATTAGCCGAAACGTATAAATTCTACGTTATCCGTACAATTAAAGCCAATATAGAAGAGGATATTAAAAGGATAATCGAAGAGGATAGAATAATAGAGGAAGAAGGAAGCGTCTTAAATCCTAGGAGCGTAAGCGATAATTTAACATTAGAAATAATCAAAGAGGTACTTTTAAATAGAAGTAAGAGGTATAAGAAGCTTTTTAATAGTAATTACTACCGTTAAATCGATAATCTAATAAAAAAGGGAAACGAAGTTACTTTAAAGGCTATAAAGGTTGCTAATTCAATTTATATTAATAGTTTAAACGAAGATTTCCTTCGTTACAAAGAGGCTATTAATAAATATTTCGCCGCTAATAGTATTAATATTAGTAAAATTATATTTGAAAACGTTATAAAATTCTATGAGAAAGTAAATAAACCCCTAAAGACCAACGCCGAAATTTAAATTAAATTCCCTAAGTAATATTAGTATTATATTAGCACTTTTAAGTAAAAAAGCGTAGAGGTCTTCCCCCCTAACTACTCTTACGATTTTAAATTCGAACTCCGTTTAAGAATTACGCCGCCCGCTACTTACGGCCGCGCTTTCAACCTAAACGAGTTTAGCGTTATTAAAAAATAGATCGACGATAATTTTAAAAAAAAGTTTATCCGGCCCTCCTAATCTAAAGTATTAACGCTAATTTTATTTATTAAAAAACTAAGAGGCGGAATCTATATTTACGTCGACTATAGAAATATTAATAATATAATTTTAAAGTTTCGTTACTTATTACCGCTAATTAAGGAAATTTTAAACGCAATTTATTATATTAAGATCTTTACTAAGTTCGATATTATTATAATTTTTAATAGGATCTGTATTAAATAAGGGTACGAATAGCTAATTGTTTTTATAATATAATTTAGTCTATTCGAATTTCTAATTATTCTTTTTAATTTATAAAGCGCCCCCGGGGCTTTCTAGAATTATATTAATAATATTCTTTATAATATCCTTAACGTTTATACGACTGCTTATTTTAACGACGTTCTTATTTATTCCGATAACGAACGAGATTACGAGCGCTATATTAACGACGTTTTCGATAAGCTAATTAAAGCGGGCTTTAACATTGATATTAATAAATACGAATTCTATACGATACATACGAAGTATTTGGGTTTAATTATTACCTTAGGAAGTATCGAAATAGATCTAAAGAAAGTTAAAGCGGTTATAGAATAATAAGCCCTAAAATTAAAGAAATTTTTATAATCCTTTTTAAACTTTACGAATTTTTACTGCTAATTTATTAAAAACTTTTCAATTATAGTAACCCTACTTTACGAATTTATAAAGAAGGATACAATTTAAATATAGAATAATAATTATTAGAAAATATTTGAATTTTTGAAGAAGGCTTTTACCGAAGGTCTTATTTTAAAAATCTATAATTAGACTAAAAAAATTATAATCGAAACGGATATTTCTAATTGGGCCGCCGGCGGTACCCTATTGTAGTATAGTAATAATAATATTCTCTACCCCGTAATTTATTTTTCCGCTAAATATTCTTCGTAGGAATATAATTATAATATTTATAATAAAGAATTATTAATTATTATTAAAGTTTTAGAGGAATAGAAGCCAGAATTCGAAGGTACTTAATAACCCTTCGACATTTTAATAAATTATAAGAACCTATAGACTTTTATAATTAATAAATAATTTACCCAGCGGTATATACGCTAATCTTAATTCCTATCCCGCTTTAACTTCCTAATTAAATATACCCCTAACTCTACGAACCTACGGCTGGACGCCCTAAATCGCAAGCCTAATAACCGCCTAAATAATATAAAGGACAACCGCTTCGCCGCCCGTAAAAGGGCCCTATTAAACCCCTTATAGTTCGAAGAAGGTTACTTCGAATCCGAAGACCCCGCTACGGATTTTTCGCTATATTTACTAAGCTAAAAAGACCTCGATACTAAATCTACTAATAACTTTATTCGTACGAATTATAAAACCTTTATCTTCTTATAAGAATTAATATTATATTTAATAAACGAATCCCGGCGATAGTAATTATTAATTATTAAAAAGGTTTTCTATAAGGCCTTCTTAAAGTATTATATTATTAACAATATCGCAAAATAGTAAAATAAAATTATTATCGACCCTTATAATAAAGACCTTTAACTCCAATTAATTAATTACTAATATAATACTCCTAGCGTAAATTACCCTAACCGTAACGCTATATATAAATTTTTATAGTATAATTTCTATTAAGAGGGGATATATAATAATATAAAATTCTTCTATAAAGGCTACTTCCCGTATACAAAAACTAAATCGTTAAAGCGCAATTCTACCGGCTATTTCAAACCCGTAACCGTATTTTTAACTCCTTAAAAGGATATTTCCATCGATTATATTACCCCGTTATTAGAAAATACCTATTTTAATTAGACCTTTAAATATATTACTATCGTTATCGACCACTTTATAAAAATATATTATTATATTACAACTATAACCTTCGAAGTAAAAGAATTAGCCGACCGTTTTATCGACTATATTTATTCGATTTATAGCCTATTAAATAGTATTTTATCCGATAGAGGCACTTAATTTATATTGTATTTTTAATCTACCCTCTATAAAAGACTATCTATTATTCGTAAATTAACTTCCACCTTTTATCCGTAGATTAACGCCTAGACTGAACGTATTAATATAGAAATAGAATAATATTTAAAATTCTATATTAATTAAATACAAATAAATTAAATAAAATAATTAACATTCGCAAAGTTCGCTAATAATAATACTGTCTCCTTATTAATAGGAATTTCACTATTCTTCACTAACTATAATTATTACCCTTATATAAATATTAAACCCCGTACCCCGCCGCCGCCAAACTTATTACTAGCCTAACTTAAAGAATATTATAAAATTAACGAATTAGCGGATTACTTTTAGAAAATTTAGAACTTCGTAATTTAGTAATTATATTATATATAGGAATAATACGAAGATAATATTAATAAGAATTATATTAATTCGCTTAAATACTACGCTAACAATATAATCCTATTAAATATAATTAATTTCGCTAACGGCTACCTTTATACTAAATTCTCCCTCCGGTAGGAAGGACCCTTCAAAATTATTTAGGCCGAATTTTATATAATTTACCTCACCCTCCCTACTAATATAAAGTACTTACTAATTTTCTATATCTCTATAATATAATTATAATTAAGTAAGGGATTACCGGACTAAAATACTATAATTAATATTAAAATTAATAAAAGGTAAGTAATAATCCGAATTAATAATTATAAGGAATATAAAGAATAGGTATTCGAAAAATTTATTAATTACGCCTAAAAAGGCCTTAACTCTCATTAGAAATACTATATTAAATAGAAGACCGGTAACCCTACTTAGGAATCCGTTAATAATATTATTAATTACGAATACCGCTTATAGTAATTCTACTACGAAAACCCGGATAAGCCGGTCCTACCGGAAGTCTAAAGTTTCTTTAACTACTTCGCTTCCGACTCCTTAATTCCTATTACGCTAACTCTAACCCCGGCTATACTAATTCTAATCCCGGCCTCCGTCCTAAAACCCCTACGATTATATTACTCCGCCTGCCTTTAGCGAAAAACGGCTTCCGTAATCGATATAATACGTTTATTCCTAAATATAATTATAATATTTAAAATAAATATAATAATTAATAAAAATATAGAAGATAAATTATACTTAATATTTAATAAAATACTATAATAATTAATAGATATTTAATTAGGGAAATTACCCCTAACGTAATTCGTAGATTATAATAGAATATAATAAATTTATTATTATACGTATATATAATTTTTTTAATTCTACGAACTTTTTTTAAAGGGGGATAATATTATAAAATTAGCCTATAATATAATTATATTACATTAACTATATATATACTATATTAATACTTCGTACTATAGCTTAGAATTACGTATTCGTACTAATTATATACTTTAATTATATATAATCTTATATACGTACGTACGGACTAATATATTTATAAACTCTTACCTATATAATTAATCTTCCGCGCATACTTCCTTTCCTCCCCTTCGTACAATAATATATATTTTAACCTACCCCCAATAATACTTCGCCCTATAATATTAAAATTATTTAAAGAATTAATAACAATTATCTCTAAATTTTCGTTAATTTCCCGAAACTTCCCCTATATAAACTTTTTTTACTTCTATAAACAATTATTTATAGAATTTAAATATTTCTTTAATTAATACCGCTATCGGTATTATAATATTCTTTACCTTTATCCTTAATATTTTTTACATTAGCGTTGCGGAATTTAATATTACTATAGCCTTTTTAACCGGCGGCGGAACGATTAGATAAATTAGAGTTCTAGCCGCTGTAGCCGCTACGGCCGTTTCGGCCGCCTCGGTCGCTATAATTATAGTAGCTTCCGCAGTTACTATAAGAACTACTATAATTACTATTCTAAAAGCCTTTATCGCTATAATTAATACTATTTCTATAAATACGTATAATATAGCCTTCTTAATTATACTTTCAATATAGGCCGTTTCTTATATATTAATTAAGGACGTCCGAATAAATAATGTAATTAATATAAACGGCGTTTAAATTTATAATATCGCCTCCTTAATTAATAGTACGTTCCTTTAAATTATTATTCCCGCTAGGGTTACTACTAATATTAATATTACTATTACCTTTATTAACCTATAGCTAATTAAATTTAATATAATATTTATCGTTTTCTAAATTATATATTAAATTATAGTAAAAGGATAGCCAACCTTCGAAATCGTTATCCTTAAAGTAAATATATTAATTCGAAATAGTAATATAGAATTTATTAAAAATCTTATTCTAAAGGTAATAAATCTTTATAACTTCGTTCAATTAATAACGGTCGACTATTTTAACGAAATTTATTTCGAAATTAATAAAGAAACGGTTACCTTACTTAAATTTATTAAAATAGCGTACAATATCGAATCTTAAATCGATATTATTAAAACGAAAGTCTATAAATATTATAAAAATAATATTTATTTCTTATTTCTACTTTTTAAGGTTATTAGAATTAATTAGGACGATATTAAAATCGTTTTAAAAGGTTATTACTATTATAGGGCCTAAAAAGTAGTTTATATAAAGGATTTTAATATATTCGTTAGGGAAATGGAACGTATTAAGGGTTTAAATTATTATAATGTAATTTTTCTAAATAATATAGGCCTCGTTCTATTGGATAGGGTTCTTTTAATCGGCTATAAAGGGATTAAGGTTGGAGAATAACGCTTTAAAATTAGTTGTAATTACGAAAGGAGCCTTAAAAGAATTAGCCGTAAAGGTATACCCCGGGTTATTTCTTAATACGTTTTTAATCCCCGTACCCGATCCTCCGCCGGCACTACTATTCTCCCTACTATTATAATTAAAATTAATTATAGTATCGTTATTATTAATTTATTTAATTTAGTTAAACTCTTTTAATATCTTCGAAAGGACTAACTATGTTGTTTCGGCAATATATTCTATTTTTTTAAGGGTTATTTTAAAAGTTTTGTTCTTATTTATCCCTATTTGGAATTGAATTTTAAAATCTTCGAATTAACTTATAAAATTAGTAGCACTATAATTAAATATCTAAATTATATACGTAATAGGGTAAATAATAATATAGAAGGTATTATTATTAATTAAATTAATAGCGTTAATAATAGAATTTTTAGCGATTTATAAAAATATAAATTTATTTATTGTAAGGGTATTAAGGAGGGTTTCGATAGCCGGGGTTCTAAGGATATTATTTAAAGTTATAAAATAGATTTCTTTATTTATTAGGGAGGGAATAGAATTCTTTAATTTATTAGAACTCTACGGCTCGTTATTTTAAAGGACGTTTAGGACGTCGACGTCCTCTTAAATATATATTAATAATAATTATTATTCTTTTAATAAAATACCTACGTTGGTAATAATAATATTAGTATCGAGAATTATAAATTCTACCCATTATAAGATTTCTTCTTTAATAATTAATAGCGTCGTAATAAATATATTAAACGGCGTACTTCTTCCTTATAATAATATACGCTCGCAATATAATAATAGAAGTATAATTAATTATTATAAAGTAAGGCAATATAAAACGTTGGAAGTTAATTAAAATTTATATAATTATATAAGGAAGAAGGGAAATTATAAAATTTATACGTAGCGGCTCATCTTATATACCCGTAATTAAGCCCTATCCTTAGTATATGTAATTAACCTACTTATTAGGACGGCAAGTAATTGGCTGTAGCCTCTAGGGTAATACAGTTAATTAGAGAGCGTACATTAACCCGGCAACTATTACCGTAGTAATACTACGATTAAATAATAGTTATAAACTAGCCCTATAATACAATCCGCTATTATTTATATATTTATAATATAATAAAATAATTTTAAAGAAATTTAATATTCTTTCCGAATACTATATAATATACGTTATATATTATATAAATTATTAATTACCTTTATCTTTATTTATATATACCCTTTCTTAGACGTTTAAATATTAATAATAATTATTTTACTATTATATTAAAATTAAATAATATAAAATTCGTTAAAAATAAGATTTTTATACGTAAGTAAAATAAATATATAGTAGTTAGCGGTATCGAATAGCGCTTTAATAATATTATATAATTAGGTATAAATAAGGCCGGCCTTTCGTTCGTAGTTATTAAGGGTAATAATTATAGTAATATTTTTATAACCGGAGATTATTATTTAAAGGTAATATTTTACCGCGGGTAATAGGCGTTTATCGGTTTTATTAAAAATTTTATTTATATAGTGAATTTCGTTTGAATTTAATACTTTTTTAAATTAAGGGTATTTACCCCCCGCTATTTCGTATATTATATAAATTGTAGTAGTATTTACGGCTTACTAACGCTGGACTATAATATAGGATACGAAATAATACGTATATTAAAAGTAAATATATATAGTATCCTCGCTTTTACTATAATTAATTATTTATTTATTAAGGTTTAAGTAAAATATATTTATTTTGTAGTAGGCGGGATCGAATATATTATTAAACTTTTTCTAGATTTTTATAATATAATTATAAAAAATACCCGATATTATTTTTATAATCGTTAAAGGATAATTATAATCGACTTTATAATTATTAAATATAAAAACGGTTTTCTTATTCTTAATATTAAAAATTAATTATTAATTTCGAAAGACGTTATATTTAATTAGGTTTTTAATTACGCGTAGGTTAATATATTCTTAAATTGCCTTTTATAATAAATTGAAGAATTCTAATTAAATATAGTAAATATTTATTTATATTTAATAATTATTATATAAGTCGGCGCTATCCTCTTCGTTATTATTATTACTACCAATAGCTTTTCGGCAATTACCTTCCTTAAATGTATATATAATAATTATTATTATCTATTTCGAAAGAGTAAAATATTATAAAATATTATTATCCTTAATAGAATTATAGATAATTAATATAAGGATGCGGTTTAATTAAATAATTAAGTATTCCGATAGAATAATATTTTTTTATAACGGGCCGTTATTATTAAATTTACGTTTCGGCGTTTACTTCCTTTACAATTATTTATAAAGGCCGGCGTTAAATTCGAAAGTAATAAGGTTATTACTATTATTTATTTAAATATTACTATTTTCGTCCTATATATTACTGCCCTTATTACTGCCCTATAGTAATAAAGTATAATAATATATTTAAGGGAAGAATATATAGAGAAGAGCGTATAATTATTTATTAATTTAAGTTAAAATATAATAAGGAATTATATATAATAAGCGAGGCTTTTAGCGGCCTTAATTTTCGATAGTATTTATTGCGGGGGGTAGTAGTATATTTATATTTATATAGACGTCGCTTTTAAAATTGAAATATATTTTATAATTAGGAATTTAATTAAAATTATTTTTAATTATTACGAGAGATTTAATAAATTTTAGAACCGAATCGATGTTAAAGGAGATTATAAATAATTTCTAAATAGCGGTAATTATATTATAGAAATATTTGAAATAGAACTGGGGAGGGACGCCGCCTTTTTTTAATCTTTTAAACGTTTATTATAAATTAAATTTATTAGAATATTATTAGAGTTTAATACGTTTATTCTTTAGAATCCTTAATAATTTAGAGTTTAAAAGAATTATAATTTACGGCTCCTCTTCGGATTAACTATAACTTTTCTATTATTTAGCCTTCGAACGTTATAAATTATTATTGGCGTAATAATAAAGGTAGGTATTTTTACCTTTTTATAGCCGTTTACTTAATAATATTCTAATAATATTTTATAAATTATAGTAGCTAATATTAATATTAGGGTCTTTATATTTAAAATATATATATTCGGCGTTATATTTTTATTTATAAGATTCGAACGTATAATTTAATAATATTTATAGTTTTATAGTAAATTTTGCCGCGATATTAATAAATAGTAGTAATTATATTATTATATATAGGTATAGTAATAGATTTTGTACTTTAGGCGGTATATACGGTATTTAGTATAGAAGGGCGTTATTATTATAAATATTATTATTACCCGTTCTACGTTAGCCTCGACGTATATTACCCTTCTTATTATTATTATTATTAATATAATTCGGAGGGTTAATAATAGTATTTTGCTATTATTTGTTAATAGGATCCTTATTATCGGAGTACTATAATTTTTATAATCTTTATTAAGGTTCTTCTAATAGTATAGAGAAATTCGGTTATTTATAAATATTATCGGGTTAATTCGTACTTTTATATATTTAATTATTAATATAATTTTATTAATAAAAGAAATTTCCTATTCTATTTTTACTATAGAAGGTATATATTCTTATTATATATTAGGTTTTTTTCTTCTTTTATTTAGAATTATTTATTTTCTTTTACTTCCTCTATTCTTATTAGAAGATTTTCCCTTAAGCTATTCCTTAGTAGACGTATAGTAATTAGGGTATTTAGGTTATAAATATTATTATTAAAATTATTATTATCGTTAATATTAAAGAAATAATTATTA
This sequence comes from Neurospora sp. CHS-2018b, assembly GCA_009806015.1. Classification (NCBI taxonomy): domain Eukaryota; kingdom Fungi; phylum Ascomycota; class Sordariomycetes; order Sordariales; family Sordariaceae; genus Neurospora; species Neurospora sp. CHS-2018b. The sequence continues at coordinate 1,338,960 of RAOV01000008.1, read as the reverse complement.
TAATCGGAATTACTATATTTATTTTTAAAATAATTATTATTATTATATAGAATATAATCTTCGGCGTTAGCGGGGGGTACTTTTATATTTAGATTTATATTAATAATATTAGTCGTTAGGGGTTTTTTACTACTATTACTATTTATAAATATATTTATTTTATTTATATAGAATAAATTAGAGAGTTATAGGAATAGTTCTTCTAAGACGTTTAGCGGTTGGATTATTATTTTTATTACTATTATTAATAGTATTATATATATTAATTAAGAATTAGGTAATAGAAGATATAATAATTGAGGGAGGATAATTTAAGGGCGCGATATATTTATAACTAATATTTTAAGTATAACGTTTATATATAGGATAGGGCGTAATAAAGGGTCGATATTAATATTAATTTAAATATTTAAGGAATTTAATAGAGTAGAGGGTTAATATTATTTAAATATTGGATATATTAATATTTATTATAATAATTATTACTTTAGAGCAGGGGGTTAATATTATTTAAATATTGGACGTATTAATATTTATTATAATAATTATTACCTTTCAGCTATATATAAGATAGGGCGTAACGAAAGGTCGATAATATTAATTTAATTATTAAAATTTAATAGAGTAGGGAATTAATATTATATAAATATCGGATATATTAATATTTATTATAATAATTATTACTTTTACCTTTCGGCCTTTTTCTTATCCCTATATTTTTATAACGATTAGCGATTTTATTCTTTAACTTTTTTTATCTTCTTTAACGTTAAAAGAGGAGGACCGGGAGGTCTATTATAATTACGCCCTTTCTTAGCCTACTCTATTATAAACGTTTAAATAAAGGCGATAGAAAATTATTAGGAAATAATTAAAAATATATTTATTATTCTAGATAAGTAAGGAATAATATTATATTATAGTAAAGAATAATAAAACTCTTAAATATTAGGAAAAAGGGGTTTGAAATTTGTATATATAGGGTTATATTTATAGGTCTTACTATAGTCTATTAAATATAGTTAATTACCGATTATAATATTAAATTTAGAAGATTCCTATATTATATTATTAATTAATTTACTTTTATATTCTATAATTAATAATATTATAAATTAAAAGAAAAAACCTTCGTAAAAAATAAATGAATTATAATTATTATAGCCTCCGATATTTAAGTACGTATAATAATAATAAAATAGAAGAGCCGAAGGATAGTAGGTAATTAATAAAATATATTAAAGTAATTAAATTTGGCCGTAGGATTAAGAAATAAACGTATTTAGAATTAATAGAAAAATGGAAATCTAATAATAATTCCTAGCCTAAATTTAATATAAAGGTACTATATACTATAATAAATATTATTAATTTCCTAAGTAGAACGGGTATTCCAATTATATATTTGGGGGAATTTAATTACCGAAAGATATATAATATATATAGTAGTATTTATATTAACGAAGTTTTCGATTATATATATTATATTTAGGTTAATTCTAAACGTTTTATATTAATTTATTATAATTTTTAATTTATTACCGATCTTTACCCGGAGTTTACCTTTATAAATATAAATAAATTACGTTTGGCTTTTATTAATATTTATAATAATAGTTTAGTTAATATAGATAATTATATTTTAATATTAAACGCCTTTAACAATTAGGATTGCGAACCTTTATAAGAGGAAAGTTCTAGATTAGACTATAGAGGAAGGGGTTAATAATTAATATAATAATAATTTATATTATAGAAGATTATTTATTAAAGGGTTTATTAGTATTTAATTTAAATTAATTAAATATTATTTCCTATTTTTTAAACGCTATTTCCTATTCTTCCGGATTATATATATTTACCGATTAAACCTCGCCGGCTAATATAAGTAAAATTGTAACCGCCGTTATAATTAGAGCCGCCTACTATTATTATTATATAATTATTATTATTCTATTTATTTAAATATTATTAAAGTCCTTTAGCGACGGTCCTTACTCCCGGCGGTAATATATATATAATTATATTACGAAAATTAATTAGTTTTATATATTTTCTAATAGTAAATATTTTTTAAATTTTCTTCTATTATATTTTATATTAATAATTAAAGGTTATAATTCGGCCGTAAATTCGGTCGGAGGAAGAGGAGAGTCGGGTATTTTTTATTTCTTAGAAGATTAAATATATTCGAACGAATTTCGGTCCTTCTTTCGAAATTAGAATATTAAATTATTAAATATAATTTAATTTAGGCGTAATATAAATTATATATAAGTAGGTTCGGTCGGAGGAAGAAGAGAATTAAGTATTTTTTATTTTTTAGAAGATTAAATATATTTAAATGAATTTTAATTCCTCTTTTAAGGTTAGAATATTAGATTATTAAATATAATTTAATTTATATATAATATAAATTATATATAAGTAAGAATAATTACGGACGTAGAAGTATATTAAATAATACTTTATAATACGCTATATTTTTAAAGGATATTTAATATATTAAATTATATTAAATTCGATTACTTTAATTTCTTTTATATTTACCCCTCTTATAAATTATATAATTAAATACGGGTATAGCCGCTTTTAAATTCTTTATTAAATAAACCGATATAAAGGGGAGATATAATTCTCTTTAATTTTAATTTATACTACTTTATTTTAATTAGTAAAGAAAATTCTAATATTTAATTACTTCGATAAATATTTTAATTCGCGGACGTTATTATTAAAATTGTAAAAATATTATAATAATTAATTTCAACGTCCGAATTACCCCCTTTAGTCTCCGATTTTATTAGATAATTAAATTAGTCTTCCGATTCGGAATATATTATTATACTTAATCCGCTAATTAAAATTAATAATAAGTACCGCTTTAGAACCTTAATTAACTATATTAATTAATATTAATAGAACCTTTTAGGTAAAGAAATTTAAGGGACTATTATTTATAATAAGGAAGATATTTTATTATATATATTTATAAAGATTTTGAAGGGGGAATTCGTATATATATTATATATTTAAATAGAAATTATTATTTTCGTTACCGGTACGTTTAAAAACGACGAATTTATAATAATAAAATTTAAAATTAAAAACGTTATAAAATAAAAAATTTATACGGCCTTTTTATTAGTAAAGTAGACTGAATATATACGTTATATATTTATTTATTTTATTTATAGGAGGATTAATAAAATATATAATATTACGGAGGGATATAGGAACGAGAAGCGTTATTAATCGCCTAAAATCGAATTAGTTTTTAATTTTAGGTTTACGCCGCCTCTTTTTTCTATCGACCTCTATAAATTCTATAAGGACTATATTACGTATATTTATAGGAAAATTATATATTAGAATTTATACCGGTTCTATAATAGGATAGTAATTTAGAATAATATTTAAATAATTTTAAATATTTATAATCGGTTATTAGAAAATATATTTAACGGCGTTGCGAATCTATAGGTTATTCTATATATTATTTTAATTAATAATATAAAATAATAAATTATTATCTATATTAAATTCGTTAAATTATTAATTAAATTTTTTAATAATATTATATTTAATAAGCGCCGGGTATATTTCGTTAAATATATTTTTTATTAGTTCGAATATAGTAAAATCTTATATATTTTAATAATTATTAATAGGGAGGGTTTTAATTATTAATTAGTTGAAGGGTCTATTAAATAATAGCGGCCGAATTTCAAATTGTCTAATAAATTCCTAGGGCTATTTTAAATTATTAGGATTATTAATAATAAAAAGATAGTATATTAGTTCGTAATCCCCGATTAATACCGAATTTACCCGGTATTTCCTTTAACCGTATTAATAAGTTTATATCGAAGATAAAATAGGCTATTAAATACGTAATTTAGATTTATACCTTATATATAGCTTCTATCTATATTTTTTTAAAAATATTATTCTTTAAATAATTATTTTATATTTTAAATAACTATTTTATTCGTTAATTCTCGAATAATTATAATTTAAAATCTATACCTTACTCTTCCGTAAATAATTTCGTAGCCGCTTTAATTATCTCTAATTATAATATAAAATTTATACTTTATTACTACGTAAATAATTTTATAATTACTATTAATAATTTTACTTAATATTTTACTTCTATATTTAATTTCTTTAGAGCCTTAATTAAATTATTATATTACATATCTAAAATTACCGGTATAGGGCCGCCTATTTTCTATAACGCGTATAATAATTATTTTTTCGTTTCGTATAATTATTAATAAAATTACTAAACGGACTTAATATATTAAAAATAAATTTTATATACCGAAATTAAATTATTATAACAATTTAATAATTTAAAACTATTAATAGCCCTAATTCGTAACGTTATTCTTTATTTTTAATTTAAATACTTCCTAATATAATAATTTACCTACTCCTCTTTATAGAATAATTATATTTCTTTTATTTATAAGATAATATCTTCCTACTTATTAAATTAATATTATAAAATAGATTAAATATATTTAAATTCCGTTACGTCCGAAAAATCGATTATATATTACTATATAAAGAATAATATTACTTTTATAATAGTAATTTAATTTAATAAAAGATTAAGAATAAGTTTAGCTTTAATAATTAGGGAATTTTCTCACTTTAATAATTTAAAATTTTCGAGATCTTTATTATTATATTATTTTTATATTTCGTAGTTAAATAAGGATAAGAAATCGCGTACCTAATTTTTTTTAATATAATTAAAAACGTTATTATTAAAATATTATAAATAGCGCTATTATTAAATATTAAGAAAGGTTATATTAAAAGTATTAATAAATTAGGGGTTGCTATTAATTATAATAAATTAAAGGTAAGGGATTTTAAAGTCGTTAGCCGCGCTTTTAATACGTTCAACGAAGAAAATAAACCTATCCTCCCTCTTATTATTAAAAAACGCCTAAAAAATTAATAGTAAAATCTTTTCTAATATAATAATTATACCCTATACGAAGGGGAAGTTCTAATAATTAATTTTATATATTATACCGATTAATAAAATATATAGGAATTTACTCTATATATTACGTTAGAAATTACTAATTTAGAACGTATAATATAATAGAAATATATTACTATTATCTCCTTCTAGGAGGTAACTTTAAAATACGAAAATATTACTTTAATAATTTTCTTTTAATATTTTAAAGAGGGTTTAAATATTATTATTATATTAGGTATTAAAGAATAAAATATTAAAATTAAAAATAAGGTCGGACGAATTATTTTTATAAAATAAAAAAGCGTCGAATATAGAAGGAAGGGACGTAAAAATAAATTCATTTTTATTAAATTTATTAGAATTAGAATTATTATAGAGGTCAATAAAGGGCGGGGGTATTTTAAAAATATTTTTATTTTTTTATAAACTTTCTTTCTTTTATTATTCGGCCGCCTCCTATTATTCGATTTCTTTTTATTATTTGGCCGCCTCTTATTATTCGACTACCTCCTATTATTCGGCCGTTTTTTATTATTCGATTTCTTCTTATTATTCGATTTCCTTTTATTATTCGGCCGCCTTTTATTATTTAATTTCTTCTTATTATTTAACCGCCTCTTATTATTCGGCCGCTTTTTATTATTCGGCCGCCTCTTATTATTCGATTTTCTTTTCTTATTCGACTTCCCTTTATTATTTAACTTCCCTTTATTATTCGGCCACTTCCTATTATTCGACCGCTTCTTATTATTCGACCTTCTTCTTTTATTCGGCCACTTTTTATTATTCGACTTCCTCTTATTATTCGATTTCCTTTTATTATTCGGCCGCTTTTTATTATTCGACCCCTTTTTCTTATTCGATTTCTTTTTATTATTCGACTTTTTTTTATTATTCAATTTCTTTTTTTTATTCGACCCCTTTTTTTTATTCGACCTCCTCTTATTATTTAACCCCTTTCTTTTATTCGACCCCTTTTTTTTATTCGACTTCCTTTTATTATTCGACTTTTTATTTTTATCCAACTTCCTCCTTTTATTATTCTTTATTATTAATATTATTATTAATGCCTTTTAAAAATTAAAATTCTAAATATTTAATAAATTCGAATATTTTATATATTATATAGTATTTAATTTCTATATAATCGAATATTTCGTTTCGTTTTTAAATTTATACTTCTGCCGAATTTAATATCTCTTCGGTTAAACCCTTTACTTTATTTAAAATTTATTATAATAATTGTATTATAAAAATTAATTAATTTTATATATTTTCTAGTAATAGATATTTTTTAGGTCTTCCTCTATTACGCTTTATATTAATTATTAAAAATTATAGTTTAATTATAGGTTCGGTCGGAAGAAAAAGAGAATTAGGTATATTTTATCTTTTAAAGGGAATTTATATTTTTGCCGAATTTAATATTTCTTCGGCTAAACCCCTTATTTCGTTTAAAGCCTATTATAATAGCCGTATTACGAAAATTAATTAATTTTATATATTTTATAGTAGCGGATATTTTTTAGGTCTTCTTTTACTACGCTTTATACTAATAATTAAAAATTATAATTCGGCTATAGGTTCGGTCGGAGGAAGAGGAAAGTCGGATATTTTTTATCTTTTAGAAAATTAAATATATTTAAGCAAATTTCGGTCTTTCTTTCGAAATTAAAGTATTAAACGGTTAAATATAATTTAATTTCCTTTATAATTCGGGGTTAATTCGGTTAATATATTATTATTAAAATAATTAATATTATTATTACGTTATTAAAAAAGAATATTATTAAATAATTTTTAAGAATAAATAAATAGAAGTTGTTTACGTTATATATTTAGTAATTAATTTAGTAAATAAATCTAGCCTAATTGCATCGATTTATATTAGTCATTTATTTATAATATTATTTATAATTTTATTCTATACTATATTATTAAAAAAATATTGTAGGAGAATCCTAATAATTTACTTTACGCTATAGCGTTTTTTTGTATTTTAATATACGTAATTCTAATTAAACTATATTAATATAAATATTATTTAAATATCGTTTATAATAGAACGTTGGTAGGGTAATAGCGAAGTAGTAAATTTTTAATAGTTTTTAATATTATATACCTTTAAGCGAATATAAACCCGAACCTTTATAATTATAGAAGTAATAATATATATAGAATAATCCTAACCCTTATAATTATATAAATAATATATATAGGGCAATCCTAACCTTTATAATTATAGAAGTAATAATATATATAGAATAGTCCTAACTTTTATAATTATATAAGTAATATATATAGGGTAGTCCTAACTTTTATAATTATAGAAGTAATAATATATATAAAATAGTTTTAACCTTTATAATTATAGAAGTAATAATATATATAAAATAGTCCTAACCTTTATAATTACCGGTAGCCTAATTGGTTAATCTACCCGGTTATATTGATTTATATTAATCGTTTATTTATAATATTATTTATAAATTTAATTATTCGTATTATATTAATTAGTAAATAATATAAAGGAATTATACGAATCTTCTCTATTTTATTAATTTTTTTTTATTCCGGTATATATAATTTTAATAATTATAATTTTATTTCAATTTTAAAGTACTTTAAAGTAGTCCTAACCTTTATAATTAATTTAATTAACTATTATCCGCCCGGTCGTATCGATTTATATTGGTCGCTTATTTATAATATTATTTATAATTTTAATTTATATTATATTAATTAGTAAATAATATAGGGGAATTATACGAATCTTCTCTATTTTATAAATCTTTTTTTATTCCGGTATATACAATTTTAATAATTTTATTTCAATTTCAAAGTATTTTACAATAGAATATCGTAATTAGCGAATATAAAAGTAGGGTAGGGATTCGGGTCCTCTAATAGGATTATAGCTTACTAAATAAGAATTAATAGGATTGTAACTTATTAGGTAGGAACTAATAGGATTAAATATTACGAAATACTAAGCCCGTTCTAAATATTTAAAATCTAAATCGTAATAGCGAAATAGCTTATTAAATAAGGATAAACCCTTACCCTATATAATTACTTATAACGCTATAGAGAATTATTATTAATTTAGATTATAGTAATTTATTCTATTAAAATATATAATTTTATAAAGGTTTCCCCTTTATTATAAATTCGTAAGGAATTATATTAAAAAGTAAATTAATAATATATTTATTCTAATTTTTATAAAACTTTTATATTAATATTTTATTAATTAACTAAATAAATAAAATAATATAATTCGCCGTTAAATACATATACTAAGTTAGTATAAAAATACCATTGTTTAAAAAAGGAAATATCCTATATTTAAGAGTATATAAAGCGTAAAATTAATTCTATTATTCCCTAATTAAAAATATTATAACCTTTTTATTTTATTTCTATTAATTATAAAGGAAATTAAACGATACTATATAATATTCAAAAGGACGCCTATCTTTTCGAATTCTAACTATATATTACTATAACCTCCTATAATTTTAAAATTACTAAAAATTTTTATATTAAGATTCACCTTCCTCCTACGCTAATTAATTTATATTTAATTTACTATAATATATAAAAATTAATATAAATTAAAATAAATAACTTTTATTAATATAAAAATCGCTCCCTATCGAAATCGTTTAAAAGATTTTTAATTATTTAATTAAAAATACCCTTAATATTTATCGGATATATATAATTAAGGCCAACGACAATTAATTCCTCCGTATTATAATTTAAAAGAAATTTAATAATATTATATATTCCTATTTTCGTTTTAATTTTAAGTATTTTTATAATAGTAATAAACGTCCTTTTATTTATTATATAAATCCCTTTTATTACCCTAAAATCTAAATTAATCCGGAGTATTATTAAAACGGCCCTACTTTTCCTAAATATATTACGCTAATCCGCCCTATATCTCCATTCCGAATCGAAATTATAATTTTAATAATAATAATTAAAAGGAAATAATAATTAGGTAATTATCGGGGGAAAAATAAAAACTATTATATTATTTAATACAATTATTTATTTCTTTACTTTAATAGTATATCTTTTTAATAATATTCTTACTAGAAGGGTTAATATAATAATTATATTAATCGAACAAATCGAAATCGTAGAATTCGTAAATAATTTATTCCTTAAATTTAAATAGAAGGTATTAAATAAATACTATCCTCGGGGGCCGTAAAGAATTTATTAAAAATATTTTTTCGAAGGAAGTATCTTTCTATAATTCCGCGCCGTAAAATAAACTATTAAAATTAAAGGGATTTATAGAAGGATTTAATTAAAATAAATTCAAATTATATATAATTATATAAGCACTATAATTTTATAAATATTAAGAAGGCGTAAATAATACCTTTATATTTTTAAGGAAGGAAACCGGCTATTATTAAAGTAATTATCTATTATTTAACGAATAAAAAGACGTTATATTCAAATAGAAATTTATAACGCTTAAACGTAATAATTTTTAAATATAAATAATAGGAAGGGATTATTATAAAAACGTAAGGAAAATATTATTAATTATTTAAAAGAAGATCGTAATAATAATATACTTTATTATAAAGCTTTTTAATATATTATAAATTCGCCGGAAATTATATTAAAAAGCAAATTGGTAATATATTTCTACTAATCTTTATAAAGCTTTTATATAAATATTTAATTAATTAATTAAATTAATAAAATAATATAATTCGTTAAGTACGCGTTATACTACGAAATAATATAATTTAATAAATATATACTATACCTTTTTAAATATTATTAAAACGGGAAAATATTTATTATAATAAAGAGGACAGGGAAATAATATTTTTAAATAGCCGAAAGCGACGCTAATTTAATATTATTAAATTAATTAATAATAATAATAATATTTTCAATTAAAATAAAAGGGTACGGTTAATAAGTATATCCCTCAATTAATAATTAGTATTTCTAACGAAATAAAAGATAATTATCGATTTCGACGAAAATATATTAATTCTTAAATTAAATTAAAATAATAACGCTAAATCCAATATAACTACTATTTATAAATTATTAATAAAATTATTATAAAGGTTATCCCCTTCTACTCCCTTCTTTATAATAGCCTTACTTTATTAATTTATATAATTACCGGGTTCTTTATATATACCTAATATATTTATTTCTCTAAAATTATTAATACTTTTATTTTTAAACCTAAGTTTAAACCCCAAACCCTCTTCTTCTTAAATTTAATAAATATAAACCTTACCTAAAGGTAATTCTTTATATAATATATAAAATATTTAAAGAAAATTCTTTTTTATAATCCTTCTACTACGGATAAAACTTTTTAATTTACTTAATTTAATAAATTCTACGAATTTTATTACTATAAATTCAAATTTAGCGGTATTACTTAATAATTCGAATTTACTAGGGGCAAATTTAAATTCGTACTCTTTTAATATAAAAGTAAAGAAGGAAATAAAAAAAGAAAATTAAAAGGGTACTAGTACGAAGGAAAAATCTATAGAATTATCGGATTAATTATATTTTAATTACCTTATTTACCTTATATTAAAAAAGGTTTTTTAAATATTTATTAATAATTTATATATAATTTTTAAAAAAACGGGGATAAAGGCGAAGGTATAAAATAAACTATTTAAGGAAATATATACTATTAGAAGAATTTTCTAATAAAAGGGCGGAATATAATTGGGGGGGGGGGGGGGGGGTACGAAAGGTTTAATTTATTTATAAAAATATAAATATAAATAAAGCGGGGTAATTATTAAATAATAAACGGTTTTAAAAAAGAAAGTAGAAGGAAGGAAGTAAAATAATTAAATTTTAGCCTACTAATAGGGAAGGTAAAGGGGGGAAGCTGCCTACCTTAATAAAAGCGCTATTTATTATATAAATATATATAAAAATATTAAAAATAAAGTTTAATATAGTTAATAGAAGGCGTAGAGGTTAATTAAAGAAAGAAAGGAAGAATTAAGTAAAAAAATATTAATAAAAAGGACGTTTTAAGAAAAAGGTTATTAAAGTAAAAAGATATTAATAAAAAGGGCGTTTTTTTAAAAAAAAGAATATTAGAGTAAAAAGATATTAATAAAAGGTAAAATTCCTAATTAAACCTATTACCCGGTTTGGCACCGTACGGATATTTAAAATTAAGATTCTTTTATATTTAAAAAGGTATATTATCTAACGATATATATATATAATGAATAGGATTTGTAAATCTTTTAAATCTATATACGAAAATATTAGTACGACTTTATTTGAACTAATATTTATAATAGGGCAAAAAGAATAAAATAAAAGATAAAATAAAATAAAATTGTAAAATAAAATAGGAGTAAAAATAAATAAAATAAATAGATAGCCTTTTATAAAAATTATAAAAGATTAACTTAAAGTTTTTAATATTAAAGGGAATAGATTTTAATTATTAAATTTAATCTTTCGAATATTATAGTCCTAATTCTAATCTATTTAAACGGGCTATAAAAAATATATTCCCGACGGCTCAATAATAGCGTTTATAAGGGTTATTAAAATCTTTCTAATATTATAAAGGGGTTTTATATATTAGCCGTCCTACCTTATTAATTTATATAAAATTAAATTAATAATCCCCCCCTATAATATTATAAATTTATAAATTACCCTCCTCCTTTATATTTTATAGAAATACTTTATTATCTTTCTTTCTTTTTTTTTTAAATAAATTATAATTAAATTTAACTTTAGACGTAAATAAGCTACTTTTAATATAATAATATTAATTTAAATAATATTTATATATTTTAATTAATAAATAACTTATATTCTTACGATAATTTCCCTACTAACAATTTTAAATTCAATGAATTTAAATTTTATTTACGTATATAATATTTTAATTATATTTTTAATTTCGCTGTAAAGGCCTTTTTTAAAGCTAAAACTCGTATTATAATTCGTATAGTAATAGAATTAGGAGTATATTAAATTTAAAAAGAAGAAAAAGAATTATTAAAGGAATAAAGGAAGCGGTGTCCTATTAGTAAACTTCAAAATATAATTATATTTATTCGTCATTTTCCTTAATATAAAGAGAAATTTATAAACTTTATTAAAAATAAATTAATTAAAAAAGAGAAGAAATAATATAGTAATATCTTTTTTAATTCTAAAATTAAATCGATAATTTTCGTAGTAAATAATAATATTAAATAAAATTTTATTTACTTTATAATTTAATACGTATTCAATTTTAAAGACGTAATTAATATATTTTATAATTAAAACCGCTATTAAAATAAGTTTAATAAACGAATCTTAATAAAGAATATCCTAATAAAAGAAAATTAAAATATACTTACCTATATACTTTATATTTTTAAACCCTTTAAATAGATAATTAAAATCTTTAAATAATATAAATTATATTTCCCTATAGTCGCCGCTACTCTTTACTATACTTTAAAGGATTTTAAAAAATAATAAATTAATTATAATAATTATATTATATTAAAAGAAATAGAGGAAAATATATTAAATAAAGGGGATAATAATAAGAGAAATAATGAAGTAAAAGAAAATAATAGCGATTATAAGTATAATTTCTCGTTATAAGAGATTATTAATAATAATTAAAATTAATTACCCTATTACGCTAGAAATTTACTATATTATTTAAATAAATTTAATATAAATTTACTTAATATTCCTCGATTTAATTTACTATAATATTATAATTATTTACTAATTATCTCTTCTTATTTTACTAGTAATTAACCTTTCGTTAAAAATTAATTTCTAATTAATAATTAATTTAATATTAATATTAATACTTAGCGTACTACTATTAATAATTAATTTAATACTTAACGGATTATTAATACTTAATTTCGTATTAATATTAATTAGAATAATCTTCGCCCCTTCCTTCGATTATTTAATAATAAATATATATTTATCTAGTAAAATATCGATTATATAATTATTAAATTCGAAAAATATATAGAAATTATATATAAATCGTCGTTGTATTAAATTACTATAATTTTTTACCCCGGTTATAGAAAGAAGTAGATTAAAATATATATTTTAAAAGTAGAGGCTTAATAAATAATTATTAAATTCAAAACTATTTAATATTAAGAATATTAATATAGTAAATTACATAAGAGTTATATTCTTTCTATACCGCTAATATAAATAAATAATAATAGTAATAATACTATAGGCTAAATATACCTATTAATTCCGAGAAATTATTAAAAGGTAAAACGTAATTCTATTTATTAATAGAATTCGGAAGTATATATTATATAATTAATACTAATAAATCTTACTCTATAATATTACCTTCCTTTAAATAAAATCTTAATTCGTAAAATTTTAAAATAAGGCCCCGTCCGGCCTAAAGACGGAGGCGATAATATCGTAAAGGATTTATATCGTTAGAATTTCTAACGATAATTATATAATATTACCCGAATTAAATAATTCTAATAAAGTAGCCGCTAATACTTTAATCGCTTTTACGCCCTTTAAATATAATATAGGCGGTTTTATAATATTTTTTATTAAATACACTTATTATTTTCCTAATTATATAGTTGGAGCGTATTCGAAAAACCTACTATTTTAAAATATTATTACGGGGAATTAAATTTATAATATTCTACTAGTAAGTAGAATATATAGTTCTTTCTCTTTTTATATTATATTTAGCCTTATTTCGCTTCTAATATTATTAATGTAAAATTCTTTTAAATTCTTTAAATAAATTAACCGGTAATACTTTTAAAGGGGGATCTATATAATAAAAGCTCTTAATATAGTACTATTCTCCCCGGATCCTAATTATTAAATTAGGGCGGGATTATAATTTTTTATTTTTTAATATTTAAATTTACTCTACGTATATTAATAGGGTACGTAATAACTACTATTAAAATCGACCCCTCTACCTCTATACTTAAAATCGAATTTGCTTTACCTATTTATTAATGCTATTATAATTTCCAACTCTTATCTACAACCTATTCCCCGCCGTCCTTTTATCCCTCCGTTTAATAAATTTCGAACTTTCCCGAGCCCTTCTATTTATATAAATATAAAGTATAAATTAAATCTTTTAATTTCCTTTTATAATTTTATTAAAGTAAATTAATACTTTTAAATTTACTTTCTTCTATAACCCTCCCTCTTTACTTTTTAATTTTAATATACTAATTAAAATAAAAAAGGTTAAAACTATAAAGTTCGCCCAAAATATAATAGAATGTAAAATTAAAGCCTAATTACAATATTTACTTCTCCTCCGCCTATTTATAAAAATTAAATTAATAATTTATAAAAAGGCTTAAATAACCGTTAAAATTTAAAAATATAACGTAAAAGCCTAATACGAAGGGAAATTAATTAGGGATTATATAAAGTTAATTTATATTTTAATTTTTATTTACCGATTTATATAATATAAAATTCTCCCCGAATATTTCGTTCGGACGTAAACTTATATTATCTATACCGAGGGCTAGCCTATCCCTACTAAGGGTATTTATTACTATAGGAGGGATATACGAATTTTTACTACTATATAGTATATAAAACGCTCCAATCTCTTTATAACGTATTTTAAATATATTTACTTATATTAATTCGCTAAAAATAAAAGGTAGGATTAACTTTTTTAATAGGATATAAATAATCCGAAGGATATAAAAGCTTAATTTATATTTAAATATGCCCGGGTCGTTAAATTTAAATAAATAGAAAGAGTATTACGCTAAATACCTACTTTAAAATAGTTTACTAATTTAAAAAGCTTATAAATATTAGAAATTACCTTTATTAATATTAAAAACCGGTTTAGTAACGATCTTACTATATATTTCGGTTCTAATAATATAAAATAGCGAAAGTTATTAAAATTACCTAAATTAAAGCGTATTTCCTTCTTAATTTACGCCCTACGCTTATATAAATAAAAGGGCTCGGGAAAGTCTATAGGCCGTAAGGAAATATTTAAGGAAGGTCTCTTAAAGGATTCTATTATAAAAAAGGAAGGTAAATTATATAGGATTAATATTTATATTAATATAATTGGAATTTACTTAAATTCTCTTCTTAAGCTATTTAAAATCTTTTAATAAATTACCCTTCGTATAACGATTAATATTAATTACTATAGAGCTTACCCTTTATAAAGCGCTTACACTTCTATCGGCCTTTAATTACTTCCTTTTTTTTACTCTTTAACTTTATTAATTTATTTAAATCGATATCTTTTAGTATAGCCTTAACTAGCGCCCAAATTCGTAATATAATAATTAAAAAAAAAAAAAAGAAAATTAGGAAAAGAGTAAATACTAAAATAGCCCTACCTTTCCCGGATATACTACGAAATAACCCTACCTTTCCTAAATATACTACGCCGGCCCGCTCTATATCTCTATTCCGAATTAGAATTATAATTCTAATAGCTAGCGATAGCCTAAATTATACCGAATAAACCTCTTACTTATATACTTTTAATTAAAATTCTTTTTATAAGAATACTCTAGAATAATTTAATTCTAATAATTTTATTAAATTAAGTATAATAATATTATATTTACCCGTACGGAGTAATTATACGAAACTATAAATTAGTATTATAAAATTGGAATTTGAAAAGTTATAATAGAAATAGTATATATAGTATATTTACTTTAATAAATACCTTATTCTACTCTTTTAATATTATAATCTTTCTTAAACATTCCTACTTTCTATAATAATATTTAATCCCGGGCTATTAATAAAGGTTTCTAAAATTAATATATATACGTACGTAAATTAACGAATTAATTAAATTAAATTACTTGGGCCGTCACGATAATAGGGATAAAAATACGAAAGAGAAATTAATATTATTATTTCTATATAAAATAACGCAAAAAACCTATAAATAACAGTTATTACCCTAAATTAATAATATTCCTAATACCCTCCCACTTATATCTACTAATAATAATAATTTCTACTCTTAAATTTCACTTATATATTCTCCTCTACTATTAACTCCTCTAAGCTCGGCTTCTTATTAAATATAAATTTATATTTAACCCTTTATTCTAGTATATTTTAACTTATAACCTAACGCTATTCCTCCTTTAATAATTTTAATATTTCGTATACTATTTTATATTATAATTAAATAACTTTCTACTAATTTTACGGGAGGGGCTAGTTCTTCTAGTCGTAAAATAAATAAAACGTACTATAAATTTTAAATACCTATTATATTTATAATTCGGGCGCCGTTTTAATATTATTGAAAATATATTATATATTATATAAATCCGGGATATAAATCTCCGGGGTATTAGTATTATAATATTTATAAACTACGTTAATATAAGCGTTCTATAAATATAAGTAATAAATAGTATAGCCCAAAATATAGAATTCGAAATAATTTCGTATAATATTTCTATTAAATTCGGGAAGGGGGAACTTAACGATCTTTACGAGGTTAATTAAAGTATATAATTATTTATATAGTAATTATAAAATATAAGGTCTAACGTTAGAGAAGATAATTATAAATCTATTAGGGCGTTCTCTTACTTCCTATAGGAATTATTCATTAATTTATTTATTATAATCGTCGTTATTAGGGGGCGAAAACGTTTTAATAAGCGTAAAGTCGGAGGTAAATTTATATTTAAAAAGGAAAAGTAGAGGGAAGAATATACTATAAACCTAGCGGCGCTTAACGCCTATATATAATTTAATTATATTACTTCGGGTTTAAAGGAATAGGATTTTAAATAGGACGTCGGACGAACGTATAAAGGGAATAAAATCTATACTTCGAAATATTTTAATTAATAAATATAATAAAGGTTAATTATTATTAATAATATAATAAGAATGAGAAGGACGGTAAATTAAATTAGAAAACGAAAAATAAAATAAAAATAAAGAGCGGAAAGGTAAATCGTAAATAACGGGTCGGTTAAAGGGGTATACTTATAATTAAAAGTTTTAAATAAATTAAAGGAGGTAAAAGGAAAGAATTAATATTTAATATTTACCGCTACTCCTAATTGCGATAGGGGTATTAAATTAATTACTATTTATAACGCAATTAAAACGAGAAGGACGGTAGGTTAAATTAAATTAGAGAGCGAAATATAGAATAAGAATAAAGACCGGAAAAGTAAATTATAAATAACGGATCGGTTAAAAGGGTATATTTATAATTAAAAGTTTTAAATAAATTAAAAAAAGTAAAAAGAAAGAACTAATATCTAATATTTACTATTTACTATTCTTAATCGTAATAGGGGTATTAAATTAACTATTATTTATAACGCAATTAAAAGGAGAGGAATAATAAGCCCGAAAATAAAAGCAAAATAATAATATAATAAGACCGAGAAAGACGGCGGGTTAAATTAAAGAATAAAATATAGAAGGGGAATAAGAAATTAAAAGGTAAATCTATATCGTAAATAACGGGTTAGTTAGAAGGGTATACTCATTCGAAATTTTAAATAAATTAAAAGAAGGAAGAAAAAAAAGAGTAAAAGAATTTAAAAATAAGAAAGAAAGTAATTTATATACGGGAGGGAGTATAGGAAAGCGTATAAATTAGAAGGAAAGGGGGGAATTAAATTATTAAACTATTAAAATTCCTATTATCCTAAATATAAATACTAATATACTTTATTTATTCGGTCGATAATAATTACGTAATCCCTTCTCTAATAACCTAATAATCGTAAATTTATATTTTGGATTGAATTTATAAATAATATTATAAGAACTATCTTATCCGCCCGAATCTTCCTCCTCCTCTTCCTTTTTTTATTACTATTATAAATTTTACGCCTACGCCCCTAAACTATAAATTCCTATTTATTATTAAATTACTATTATAAACTTTCTACCTCTATTTATTATTAAATCGCTATTTAATTTTAACCCTTTTAATTACTATCGGATTATTATTTAATTAAAAGCTTTCTATCTATTATTAAATCGCCCTTACCTTTTATTACGCCCGCGCCTTCTACCTTCTAAATTATTAATTTTTATTTATTATTAGATTGCCCTTACCTTCTATTACGCTTATACCCTCTACCCCCTAAACCGTTACCTAATTTTTATTTATTATTAATTTCTATCTACTATAACTCTAAATATTAATTATATTACCCCTCCCCTACAAATACGTATAAATAATATACGTTCTATTATTATAGGCCTTCTTTTCGATCTTTATTTATATATAATTTATATGCGCTATTTTATTGTAGGGGTTCCTTCGAATTACTTTTAATAATAAATATTTCTATAATTATATTTATTATTATTATTAATTTATATTATAACGCTATACGCCTCCTTCCGTACGTATTTTATACCTTCACCTTCGCTAAGAATATTACGGGCGCCGAAAAACTCGAGAACGAAGCCCTCTACTAATTTACTAGCGAATTTTTATATTTTATATTATATAAATATATTCTAACTATATTTTATATTATTTCCTTTATTAATATTCGTTTTATTATAAATAATATTAGTATTACTATTACTATTTATAATTAGACTTTTAACGCTAGTATTATCGATTTACCTTATAATATAATACCTTTTAAAATATAATTATAGTATAACTATACTTCCTAAGTATTTAATAAGAAGGACGACCCTTATCACGGGGCAAGGGCACCGTTAAGTATAAGGTACGATATGTATTGTTGTACGAAGGAAGCAAGAGGAGAGTATACGCCAGCCAGGGCTAATATAGGGCATAGCACGACCCGCTAAAATAGGTCGTACATAGAGCCTCAATGCCCGGGCTGGCCCAATACTATAGTACGAACGCTACGGCGTATTAGCCAATAGTACGCAAGGTATAAGGTATATAATCTAGCCCTATAATACTACCTCCCCTCAAAAAAAGCTCCTAGCTATAGAAATCGCTATCTAAATACATTATTTTACCCAAAGTAGGTCCTCCCAATCCTCCTGTAGATACGCCTAATCAAATTGCGACAAAAACTTTTAGCGTCCATATTAAGATAGTAAATTATTTAACGCCAAGACTCTTACCCTAAAATTAACCGCTAGTTAAAATATTATTAAATATACCCCTTTCTTTAAAACTTTCCTCTATTTATATTATTATACTAAACAATCCTAAATAATACTCTAGAACGCTCTAATCGTAATATATAACCTCCTTTCATTACCCTTACTATTATTAGCCCCTTTAGGAATACTATAGGGACGCTCGTAGTATAGCAGTTTATATAAATATATATAACCATTATTAATATAAATAGTATAGAGACCCTTTATTCAATTCCTATTTATAATTACATTTTTATATTAATTCTAGCTTTTTAATCCCTTAAAGACTATACTAATTCTAGCTTTCTAATTTTAACTAGTAGGCTATCTATTACTAGGGGAATAGGAGATGTAAGATTGTAGTAAAACGTACTATTTCTCGGGCCTAGGACAGCTACTTTGAAAAAGGGTATACTATAAGGCTTCGATTAGGGTACGCGGCTAAATCGAATTAAACTCCTTTCTTTTTTATTAAATTCATCCTTTTTACTATACGATTCTAGTATTTCGTCGAAGGGGTTATTATTATTAACGTAAATCTAAATTAGGGGTAATTAATAACGGTAATATAACTATTAAATCCAATATCTCGGTTAATAACGTTTTCTTTTTTAGCCTTCCTTTACTTCGCCTCCTTTTAACCCAGACTAATAATAGTAGAATATTAGGGTTAGTATTATAGAATTTCCAAATAGCGTTATTATACCCTTCTAAATCTTTAATTAACTACCAGCTTGGCTTATTAATATCCTTCTACTTAATATAATATATCCAACAGCTATTATCTACTTTACTATAGCCGACGATATCTTCGAACTCCTATTCTTACTATTTATCGTCATCGTATTCGTTAATCCTTATTATTATTCGACCTTTATTAACTATAATATCCTACTCGATATCTTATTGCCCTAAGAGGCCAGAGGTCTCCTACAACTTAACTATAAATATATAGAATATTAAATTAACCTTTATATTTTTAGGGAGTTTAAACTTTATATAGTAGGAATTATATTTAAAAATTTCGAATAGTCCTTCAAATCTAGGTACTAATTTGGTTTATAGCCTTCTTATAATTAGGTTCTTAATATTTAATAGGACTTTATCGCCAATACAATACTTAGGAGTATTATTATAGTTATCGTTTGTATTCGCCTCGTATCGGTCTTATATTTACTTTAATAAAGCTACTACGCCATTTAAAATAGTTTAGAAATAATTAGCTACCTTTAAAGCCCTAAAGAACTCCTTTTTCTATACGTCCAATAAATTAGGGGGGTATAATTTAATTAATTCTATGCCTATACGGGGGTAAAAATTATAATTAATATAGAAAGGGCTAATACTAGTTATTTTTAAAATAGTATTATTATAAGTAAATTTAATTAAAAGTAATTAATCCGCCTAATTATCTTGCGCCTAATTAATATAGAGCTTCAAATATTACTCTATTTTAGCATTAATACGTTCGGTCTAACTATTAATTTAAAAGTAGAATATTAAAGAGAATTTAACGGTAATACCCAACCTTTTATATAAAGTCTTCTAAAACGTTAAAATAAATTGTAAGCCTTTATTTAAAACGATATTATCCAATAGGCTATAAATACTATAAATCCGTTCAATAAACCTCTTAACTAATTCGTCGGTTTTTAAAATTTCTATAAGAATATAGTACCTTATTTTAATTAAATAGTTAATAACGACCGCGACGTAGCGGTAGGTCCTTCTTCGTCTAGTATAAAGTATTATCGGGGTAATGTAATCGATTGAAATTTCCGATTACAATTTAAAGGGAATTGGGAAGGGCTTTAAAAAGCCTACTAGGGAATATTTAAATAATTTTGTCTTTATGTAGGCTAGGTAGGCTTTATAAAATTCTTTAATTAATTAGTATATTTTTAACTAATAGTAAAACCTATTAAACATTTCGTACGTACGTTTACAACTAGGATAACCATTAAATTTAGCGGTATATATCTTATAGATAAATTGTAATTAAGTATTTTTATCGTTTAGGTCGATAAGTATTTGTTCTTTAGTATCCTTCCTCTAATAAATTCTACCTATCCGTATTAAATATTCTATAAATACGATTTTAAATTTCTTTACGACCTTTAGGGTCTATTTCTATTAGCCGTCCTTTTGGAAATAGGAAATTATTTCCTATATTAAGTTAGACTTAATATAACTATCATCGATAAAATTATCCGTAGACTTTATAATATCGAATTCGTAGAATTTAAGGTCATCGAATTTTAAGTTTTAATTATAGAAATTTAAAGCGTAGTTTATATAGTAAATTTCCTCCATCTTACTTAAATATAGGTAAGTAATATCTATTTATTCCACTTATTCGTTATCTTCCTTAAAAAAGGTTAGATCGAAGCGGTTTAGGTTAATTAGAAGTCTCTTTCTAATTTGTAAACGCTTATTATTATCGTTTTATAATTTATTTTTAAACTTCTTACTTAAGGCGTCCGGGTAGATATTTACCGCGCCTTACTTATATATAATCCGGAAATTAAAACGGCTAAGGAATTCTAATTAACGTATATACCGTAGCGTAAGCTATTTAATAGTTATAAACGTTTTAAGGTTTTTATAGTCTATAATAATCTCCACTTCCTCTTATACTCCTTCTAACTCTAAACTCTACTTCTCTAACACTTTTACAATAGCTAATAATTCCTTATTATAAATATTATAATTATATTCCGTTGCAATATACTTAATTAAGAAGTAGGCTATAAAGTAAAGGACGCCGTCGTCGCCCTATTGTAATAGGGTGCCTCTAGATACCTAATTAGAAATATTAATTTCGACGACCGTTTTTCTATTCTAATTGAAAATTTTCAAGACCGGTATTATCGTAAATACCGTTTTAAAGTCGTCAAATACTTTTTAATACTCGACGCCCTATTATTAATTATTTATTTTCTTAGTAAATTCGTAGAGCAGTTTAGCTATACTCGAGAAGTTCTTAATAAACCGACGGTAAAAGTTAGCGAAGCTTAGGAATAATTATAGTACTTTCTTTAATTTTGGTACTTCCTAAATTATTATAGCCTTAATTTTATTTATATCTATTTCAATACTTCCCGGCGTAATAATTAGGTTTAAATATTTAGTCTTTATTATATAAAACTTATATTTATCGATATCGATTTATAGGCCCGCTTTTTCTAAGCATTTTAAGACGTTGGAGACGTATTTAATATATTCCTCCTCGTCGCTCGAATAAATTAAGATATCGTTAAGGTAAGCGGTAGCGAATTTATTTAACGTATTATAAAAAATATTATTAATAAAATATTAGAAGGTTGCTAGCGCGCTTTATAAACCGAATAAGTATATTAATAATTCGTAGAGCCCGAATTGTATTATAAATACTATAAACTATTTATAGCCCTTATATACGCGGATCCAATTAAAAGTAATAATAATATCGAGCTTAGTAAAGATTTTAGCCTTATAAATAGCATTTAAAATCTCCTTAATAAGCGGTAGCGGGTAGTATATCTTTAAAGTAGCGTTATTAATACCTTTATAATTTACATAAATACGGACTCCGCCGCCTAGCTTCTTTACTAGTATAATTAATAATAATATTAATAATTAGGACGGCCTAATAAAATTCTACTTTAGATTATCGTTTAACTATTTTTTAATAACGTTTAACTTTATTAGTAAGAAGGGTCTTAACCGAAAGTATAGTAATTTAGTACCTAAAATAATTTCAATTTTATAGTCGTAAGACCGGTATTAGGGAATAACCTTAACGTTTATTAAATTGGCCACCCTTTAATACTTATAATACTAATATAGTATCTTTACTTTAATTTATTACTCGGTAACTATCGGCCTATCCGCCTTCTCGTAAAACTTTTTAACATCTTCTTTTATAATTCTAACTATTACTTCCCCGGTATCCCCTTTTAAAATACGTAAAAAGTAATCTATAAATTAATCTTTATACTTCGCTCCGTTACCCACGTAAATATCTTTATATATACATTCCGTAACCTAAAACTTCCTTACGTTTAGTCCCTACTCGATACTTTCTTTTATCTTTCGAATTATTTCTTCAATTTCCCCTCTTATTATAATAACGACCTCGAAATTTTCTATTTTAACAGCGAAGTTAAAATTTGCCGCATTGAACTCTACAATATCGTTTATATTAATAGGGATACTACTAATATCGATCAATCGTACGAATAAGGGTATTAACAATCACCTTTCTAAATCGATAACCGAAACGCATTAACTATTAACATTCTTATACAAAATAAACTTAATTTTAACTTCGGGCTTAAGTTCTAATATTAAGTCGTAAGGCAATATTATCGCTTAGCTCCCTTCTAGTAAATTCGTCGGCTAAAGCTATTTAACATTTATATTTATAACTTTAACAATCTTTTCCTTTAGCCTAGTCTTTCAATACTAAATAGCTTTACGAATCTATAATAGGGGACGTCCGGGGTATTCCTCCACTTCCGCCTTAATAGTTTTCTCCTACTCTTCCCCCGCCTTAACAGCTCTCTCCTCCGTACCCGCCTCGGCGGCTTTCTCTAACTCTTCCCCCGCCTCGGTAGCTTTCTCCTCCGTACCCGCCTCAACGGCTCTCTCCTCCTTTATAAACCTAATAATGGCTTCCTTTAAAACTTTAGGAGCCCGTATCTAAAAGTTTAGCGTGCCGGTAGGGAAATAAATACTTCGGTATTTATAATTGAATTTAAATTCACCTTTTTCCTAGTCCGTAAACGGATTATACTATTATAATTAAGGGAAGCCTAGAATAATCGGGTTATTTAGTAAGAAGGTAAATACAAATAATTTAATATCTTCATTATATATACCGATTCGTATATTAACCCTAACGAAATCGGTAATATAAATATTAACGTTACCATTTACTAACCTTAATAGCCTTGGCCGGTCTAACTTCGCTATTAGTATTTTATTCTTTTTAATAAAAGCTATATTAATAAAACCTTTACCCGTATAACCGTTATTAATTAATATTGGGTAATATACTTTACGCTTACTATAATAAAAATAATTTAAAAGGAAGATAGATTTCTCTAATCTAATTATTACTAAATTAATAAATAATAATTCTAAAGATTCTTCTTAGTCCTAATATAATTCCCCTTTTAGAATATCCTTATTATATTTATCTAAATATCTTTCCGCTTCTAAGCCTTCCTTTCCTTCCTTATCCTTCTTAAACGTTAACTTTCGTTTACAATTTAAATCGAAGGTTTATCACGGGGCAAGGCCAAAGGTAGGGGGTAGGTTGGATATGCGTAGTTGTACGAAGAGAGGGAAAGAGAGGTGTGCGTAGGTCTGGCGATATAGGGCAAGGCACGAAGGCCATACCCAGAGCTCAGACCAGTCGTACGTGTATACGTACGTGATGTGCTATTGGCTAATGGTAGTAATGGTACGGTACGAGGTTTAATTGCCTATGGTAGGAGCCGTGCGTATGTAAGGTAGTTACGGCTAATCTTGTGATATTACCTCCTTGTAAAAGAAGTTTTAGAGCTTTAAAATCTATATATATATGAAATGATAGATTATCCCTTTCAATCTCCGTCTTTAAGTTCTTCTACCCGTGAATGAGGTCCGCCTTCGAAATCCTCTTCCGTTCGTAATTCCCGGGTCCTCCTTATATCCTTGAGTTCCTCCGCGGTCTAATTATCGTTACCCTACTAGTAGGTCCCTGTTTTTAGCCTATTTTCTACGTTCTTCGTGGGGGGCCTCTTCTTTTGCTATATTTCCGACAGTTTTTTAAAGATCTTCTTGAACGCTTCGTCCAGTTTTTTTGTGTCTTCTTCGGATAGTGCCTCTGGTTCGTAGGGGGTTGTTATAATTGTTAAGGTTGGGCTTTAGGGCGGGGTTAGTTGCTTCCCGGCTGTGATATTTGCGATAGCGGCGTTGATTTACTCCTTTAAGTCGGTAATGCGTTTAGAGCGTTTCGGGGGCGGGGTTGGGGCCCGGGGTGCTTGGGGTGCGCGGGGCGCTAGGGTTCGTATTCGGGGTGCTGGAGCCGGTGTTGGGGTCCGTTCTTGTAGTATAATTGTAATTTCTAGCTATTGCTTAATTTCTAGTAGGATAGGTATTTTGGGGTAGTTGTTATGGAAGGTAATGATAGCCTTCCTTATGTTAATTACATTAGCGATCGGTTCCTCGGTAGGGTCGTAATAAGTCTATATTACCGTATAGAACTAGTGGTAGTTACCCCCCTACTATTTGTAATTGAGGAGTTCGTCGAGCTCTTACTTTGGTATTTCTTCGTGGTTATTAGTTTTGATTATTACCCTGCCTTCGTTAGCGCGTATATTCCTTTAGATAGCGGCTTAGTTAGGTAGGCTTTCCTTATGAAGCTTGATTATAGAGACGTAGAATATCGGGGAGTATTGTATATTGGCGGGTAAGATAAGTTTAATATTATAAGAGTATATTTATTTTATTTTAAAGGGGCCTTCCTAGCAAGGGTATAGTTTATTGTAAGGGTGGCCGTTAGCTAGGTTAGTCGTGTTTAGTATAATTAGATCCTTAAGGCGGTATTTTAGTGTATTGGAGCGTTTCTTATTAGTATTAGCCTTGTAGCGGTTTTACGCCTTCTTTATTAAGGTATGTATATAGTTCTAAATAGTTTCGAAATGAATTACTAGTTCGTGAGCTTTTAAATATTCTTTTTATTAGGTTGGGGAGAGTTAGGACGGTATAATTAAAGATAGCTCGATGCCTATCCGAAAGTGAAAATTATAATTAGTAAAAAATAGGGTGATTCTTGTAGTCTTTGAGATTATGTTGTTACTAGCGAACTTTATTAGCGGTAGCTATTTGGCTTAGTCCGTCTATGCTTAGTTTACGAAGATTCGTAAATATTATTCTATTTCTATATTAATACGTTCCGTTTGGGCGTTCGTTTAAGGGTAGAAAGCGGAGTTGAGTAGCCTTTTAACGGCTAATCTCTTGCAAACAGTGGCTTAGAATAGGGATACGAATTGGGAGCCGCGGTTTAATATTACGGTATCGGGTAGGCTGTATAGGGTATATATTTTATTGATAAATCGGTCGGTTAATTCTTCCGCTTTTATAGTTTTAGTCGCGATATAATACCGTATTTTAATTAGGCGATCTACTACGATAATAATGTATTTGAATTTTTATCTTAAGTATAAATTCTTTAGGAGGGGAAAAATATAGTTGATAGAGATATCCTTTTAAAGTACGAAAGCGGTTGGTATAAGTTTAAGGTAGTTTATTTTGGCCCTCTGTAATATTTTAGTCTTTGAGTAGATTAGGTAGCCTTTGCAATAGGCCCTTATAAATTCCGCTATACTAGGCTAATATTAATATTCGTTTATTTATACTTAAATTTTATCTTTATTAGGGTGCTTAGCCGTTGGTAAGGAGTAGGCGTAGTAAATTAGTTGTAATTGGGTGGCTGTATTGTTTAGATCGATAAATATTCGTCTTTTATAGTAAGTTTTGCTTCCTATTGTAAAGTATTCCGCGAATACTACTTTTAACTTCTTTTTAATGTAGGGGCGCTACTTTAACCGGCTAGGGTCGTATAAGTAGGCGATTACTTCCTATATTAATATAGATTGGGTATAGCTTTTTTCGATAATATTATCCGTAGATTTATTTGGTTCCTTAAGGGTATTTAGCGCTAGTAGGAAGACTTCTTCATCGATATTTAATTCTTTAATATTTACGGCCGATAGGGTTTTAAGATAATTATTTTCGAAGTAGGCGGGGTCGATTAGTTTACGGTTCCTAGCTTTTAAGCGGTAGTCTTTTATATCCAACGGTACGTTTTTAGGCTTTTTGCTTAAAGTATTAGGGCGAAGGTTCTTCGAATCTAGGGTGTAACGAATTAAAAAGTTGAAGCGGGATAAGAATTATAATTATTATATATAATGCGGGGTTAATTGTTTATTCGTAGTGAAAGTTTTTAAATTCTTATAGTTTATAATAATATTAAACGGCTATTATACTTCCTTTAATTTTAGTCTCTATTCTTTTAGAACTTTAATAATAGTTAATAATTCTTTATTATAAATATTGTAATTGTATTCCACAGCGGTATATTTTGTTAAAAAGTAAGTTACGGGGTAGAGTATTCTATTGTCGCTATATTGGGATAGCGTTCTTCTAAAAGTTTAATTAGAAGTATTAGTTTTGATTACGGTCTTTTTAGATTAATTGTAGATACGTAAGGTAAGTCTATTAGTAAAAATTACTTTTAACGTTTCGAAGGCGGATTG
Organism: Neurospora sp. CHS-2018b; assembly: GCA_009806015.1. Lineage (NCBI taxonomy): Eukaryota > Fungi > Ascomycota > Sordariomycetes > Sordariales > Sordariaceae > Neurospora > Neurospora sp. CHS-2018b. The sequence continues at coordinate 1,311,501 of RAOV01000008.1, read as the reverse complement.
TTAGGCTATGGTCTATTCCTATTTGGCATCCCGCTTTATAAGGTCGTATAAAAGCGTAGTTATAATTGAAAATCCTTTAATAAAATGATGGTAGAAATTAGTAAAGCCTAAGAAGTTTTATAGGAATTTTTTAGAAGTAGGGGGCTGCTAGTCGGTAATAGCCTTAATCTTTTCGGGGTCTATCTTAATGTTTCTAAGTATAATAATCAGCTTAAGGTATTTGGTCTTTTTAATATAGAATTCGTATTTATCGATATCGATTTATAAGCCCGCTTTGGCTAATTGTTTAAGAATATTGTTAATATAGTGCTTGTAGTCTATTTCGTTATTAGAAAAGATTAAGATATTATTAAAATAAGTAGTCGCATATACGTTAAGGATATTGTATAGAATATTATTAATATAATTTTAGAAAGCGTCCGGGGCTCTTTATAATTTAAAAGGATAGATTAGGGATTCGAATAGGCTAAAATGGGTAATAAAGGCGGTAAGTTATTTGTGTCCCTTTGTTACGCGAATACGGTTGAAAGCGGTGATAATATTAAGTTTAGTGAAGATCTTTATTTTATAAATAGCGTTAAGGGTTTCTTTAATTAAGGGAAGCGGGTAACGGCTTTTAAAAGTAATGTTATTAATGTTTTTATAGTTTACGTAAATTTTTATTCCGTTGCCCGGCTTTTTGATTAGTAAGATTTGGGAGGCGGCTTCCGATTGGGACGGGCGGATAAATTTAATTTTAAGGTTGTTATCGATCTATTTCTTAATGACGTTTAGTTCGTTGGGGTTGAAAGGTTTGGATCTGGTGTATAGCGTTTATTCGCTTAGTTTTAATTCGATTTTAAGGTCGTAAGAGCGGTAGGGGGGAATGATTGTGGCCTTCTTGGGTTTAAATACGTTGAGGTGCTTCTAGTATTGCTTAGGAAGCTTTTTTTTAATTTGTACGTCGGTTTTGGGGGGTTTGTCGGCCTTTTTGTAGAATTTGGCGGCGTCCTCTTCGGTGATTTTAGCGATTTTGATAGCCTCTTTGTACCGTTGGGAATCTTCGTTTAGCTTGCCGTTGAGATAGATTTTGTTGGCGATTTTGGCGGTACGAATAGCGATTTTAGATTTTTTATTAGTATAGGTATCGATTTAGAGGTGGAAGCGTTTATTTAGTAGCTTCTTATATTTAGTATTATTGCTGCTTATAATTTCCTACGTTATTTCTTCGGTTAATAGATTCGTTAATAGATTTCCTATTTATTTTAATCCTATCCCTACCCTTCTATTAACGACGCTTTTATTGTCTCTTTACTCCTTAGGCTTTGGAATATTTTCCTTTACTTTTTTAACCCGGGCTTCCTCTTCCGCTTTAGCCTCTTCTATAATTTCGTTAATTTTTGCGTACGAAGTACGGAAAGTTCGAAGTTTATATGTTTTGTAAAGTTAATTGAAATTGGCTACCGTTAGGTTTTTAATATCCGTTGGGTTAATTGGGTTATTCGAGTGATAGGTATAACGGATAGGGATATGGTAGTCCGCGTTAGACCTCCGTTGGCTAGTAATAAGGCGGTAGATTGCGGGTATAGTTTTGGGAGTGGGGTTTATAATTGATGGGGTATTGGAGCGTGCTTTACGGGCTTTTAATTGTATGAGTCGTTGCTTTGTGGCGTGCTTCGCGCGTTGGGCGGTTGATAGGCGGCCGGCGGTCTTGGGGTCGAGGTCTTCGATAATTATTAGAGTATATTCGTTTTCCTTGTCCTCGGTTACGTTTTTTATTATTGGGGTAGGAGGGGTGGTGATTCGCTATAGTGTTTTACGGCGTTTTATAGGGTCTTAGATTTTGGGTGTTCGATGAAGGGAGAAGGATAGGTTGGTAGGTAAATAGCGGTTAACGTATATTTTTGTAAATATAATTGAGTTGTTTGGTTAGGATATTGAGGGGTTATAAAGTTTGAGCTACGGTATACTTAAAATTATTAGGTAGTTTATTGCTAGGTTGTGTACTAGTATTGTAATTATTTTGGTATAGTATCCGATTTAAAGACGGACTTTATAGTAATGAGTGATAAGGTCCTTAGTTACGCCGTTGGCTAAGTATAGGGCCTTTAGTTTAGGAAGTTTTAATAATGGAATAGTATAGCGAGTAATAAAGTTACGGTCGATAAAAGTGAATGTTGAGCACCCGCTATCGATTAAGGCGGTATATTTGCTTTGTTAATTACGCGGTTTATAAATAATATAAGTAGAAAGGAGGATAGAATTATTATTATAGTTATCTAAGGTAGAATTTTTTAATTGAATTACTTTTAAGTCTGCTAAATTATTTATATCCTCTTCTTCTATTATTATTATAGACGGTGGCCTTTTTACGCGATTTAATAGGGAGGTTGTATATTTCCTTCGTTGTATTTAATAGTGGGGGGAGTTGGAGCGGCGGTTGGGGCGGTTGTAGTAGCGGGAGCGGCGGCGGCGTTTCTAGTGCTTATAGTGTTAATACGAGTGCCGTTATTGTAACCGTTCTGGCTTATAGTGGGTCTATTACTATTATTATTATTGTTACCTCTTTTACCGCGACTGTAGTTACGACGGCTATAGTCTCTCTCAGTTTTAAGGATATTGGTATTAATGCTATTATAGTAATTGATGGCTTAGTAATTAGGCTTGCCGTAGCGTTTATAAAGATTGTTCTATATACGGTAATCGATAATAATTTTATTGATTATATATATTAAAGAGACGTCGAGGGCGGATATAACGTTTAAATTTATAGTATTGCCGCCCTAATTAATAGTACGCTTAAAGGCGGAATTATTATTACTACCGCTAGAACCGGAGTTACTGGAATTATTTTTGTAAAATAGGACGGTAATCCTATTACACTAATTGCAATCTTCGAGGTTAGTGCCGAGGGTACAGTATAAAGTAAGCTACTTATTATAATTATTGAGGGCGGGGAGCTTTTATTAATAAATAATAGCATTACGAATATTATCGGTGACCTTTATCTTTAAATAATAGGTCTTTATAAAATTATTTAAATTGTAACAGTTAACGAAGGTAGTAAATTTATCTTCGAAATTAAATTACTTCTAGCCCTTATTTATTTTTAGGGTTTCGAATTTACAACGCGATTCGAGGGTAAGGTTTATGCGGTCGTATTTAGTATCGAAGAAAGCGAGTAAGAGTTCGCCAGTCTTTTACTTCCACTTTTCTTTATTAGCTTCTTTTAATATAGGTATAATTTAGGGATTTATAGTATAAAAGGCGGGGCTTCCTAAGTACGAAAGGATTTGCGTAAATTTATAACGTTTGTTTTAATCGAAATATTAAGAATCCTAGAATTAATAGAATTTAATTTTAGTATATTAAGTACGGTAAGATTTAGTACGTTTAATAGCAGTATTACCTTCGTTAGTATAGGCTTCGGGGTCCTTACTAATCTTCGACTTAGGGTTAGATATAATGTTAGCGTTATTATTATTTAATTTTAAGTTAGATTCGGGCGGGTCGTTAGACTTAGAGGGGTTTATCGGGTCTATATATTGGCGGAGGGACTTCCTAAATTCTTTGATAGTATTATTCTTTTTACGAAGGTTAGTAATATAATTCTTTTTAAGCGCGCTATTAACTTCGTTAGCAATAGTAAGCTTGGACATAGTATCGGTAAATTTATTTTAGGTAATAGTAAGTTATTTTTCGAAGTGGGCGACCTTATTATTGAGCTCGGTAATAGTTACATTTTATTTAATTAGTTAAATTACATTATTAGCGAGCGCGTTGTTAGCGATTGCGATAAAAGAGTTTGCCTTAATAACGTTTTAATTAATAAGCCGGGTAAGGGCGGTAATAACGTACGGGAAGGTACGATAATTAGTAAATTTAGAGGCGGTATCGAGGTCGCCTTATTTAATTATAGCGCCGGGATTAGGGCTATTATTAAGTAATTTTATAATATTTTCGAAGAGTTATTCGTTGGAGGGGTCGATGATTAAGCCGATAGTAGAAATAGTAATATCTACGTTAGTAACGGACGATATTAATTAATTCGATTAATAAGGGGGGAAAAACTACTACCTTATAGCTAGGCTAATAGCTATTATTTTGTAGTTAAATTGATAGGCGCTACCTTATAAGCGTTATTATAATTGCGATGCGACGTAATAATATTAATAGCTTAAGGTTGAATTAGTTGGCGTAATGCGATTGGGACTATCGTAGTGCGAGAAATGATCGCGGGCTCGTCGGAGATTTTTACGACGGCGGCGATTGAAATAAATAAGGTTGTACGCTCGTAGCGTAATAGTAGGTATAATTAACTATTACGGGGTAAGGCTAAAGGTAGGGGGTAGGTTGGATATGCGTAGTTGTACGAAGAGAGGGAAAGAGAGGTGTGCGTAGGTTTGGCGATATAGGGTAAGGTACGAAGGCTATGTCTAGAGTTCAGACTAGTCGCACGTGTATACGTACGTGATGTACTATTGGCCAATAGTAGTAATGGTACGGTACGAGGCTTAATTGCCTATAGCAGGAGCCGTGCGTATGTAAGGTAGTTACGGCTAATCCTGTGACAAGGTTCTACATTTCCCGACTCATTAAATTTCTCGTCGGTAGCAGCCTCCGCGTTAACGGTATTAACATTATCGCCTTTATTACTATAACCGCTCTAACTTAGCTTCTTAGTACTATTCTTATACTTAAGGGGACAATTAATTCTAATACCGTTAATACTACCCTTTCTATTATTAATATTTATAAAATTCTAATACTTCTTCTATTTATAATTAACCTTATTATATCTCTAATATTTACCGGCATTAATACGCTTTTTCTACAAAGCCAACGGGACTAAACGACGTATAACGACTTTAAATTAATTTAAGTCTATAATATTACTACTTTAGGAGACGGTCTTAGGTACGGAAATCGAACCGTTACCCTTATTATTATTATTAAAAGTAATTAGGTTAGAGAATTTCTTATTAAAGGCCTCCTCTTCTTACTTACAAGCCAGTTTATTAAAGAATATAAACTATCCTTAAAAATCGTCATTCGCTAAGACGTTTATTTAATAAGTAACCGACGCTTTAAATTAGTTTATAACCTTTTAATATAGTAGGAATACGCATATAGCGTCGCTTATATTATAATAGTCGGCGTTAAGAATGAATTTATTAGCGAAATTTTAGAACGAAGACTTTATAGTAAACTTTTATAATATTCGGTCCGCCTCTACCTTTATATTTATAATATTATAACGCGTATCGAGGTATTTAATTAAGTCTTCGGCCTTCTTCTATTTCTAGAAATCTAAATATTTATTAACGAGGACGGATTATATATCGGGTTCGATAATTAATATAGGGATTTTACTTAAGTAAACGAAGATATATATAAATTTATTACGTTCGGTAGGGAAGTACTACTTATTGTATACTTAATATAGGCGAATTTTAGTATATTAAATTATATAAACGGTATTATATTCTTTAGTATTTTACTTTAATATATCGAAGACGGTAGGGTTTTTAAATATATAACGTTGTATACCGTTGGAGGGCTTTAGGGTTACGTTGTTCGAACTAGAGCCGAAGCCGCCGGAGCTACTAGAACCGGAGCCGCTAGAGCTACTACCGGAATTGGGGCTTCCCGAACCGCTAGAGCTTAAGCTAGAGCCGGCACTTATATCCTTAACTATAACGTTAAGGCCGTTATTAATTATTTTAAAGTTAATAACCTTATTTTATAGGGACTTAACCTAGGCCTTGAAAATAGCGTTATTATTAAACGCCTTTATTAATTTAACGTTATAATTAATATAAAAGGCTTCCTATTTTTTAAATTCGTTAAACTATCCCTTTACTTCGTTTCGCTAGTAGATAATATCGTTCTAGAGACTTTTTTAGGCTTAGATATAGACCCGTTCGTCGGCCTCCTTCCTAAATATATTTTAATTATAATTATATTTAATATTATTAAATACCTCTATTATAGTATCGATAATAGCCTTGAACGTTGGAAGTTATACTATATTTGAGGTATACTACCGGTAAACAATAGGGTACGTATTAATAGGGTTGCTAGTTTAAAGTATATTATATAAGTATATTTAAAAGACCTTACGTTTTTAATCGCCGTCGTAAATAATACGTAAAGTAAGGAGCGCTATCTCGTTATCGGTAATTATTTCCTCGGGCTAGGCGTAAAGTAGAATATTAGTTCCTTAGGGTACGAAGTTAAGGTTATAGAAGTTATATCCTAGTAAGTAGTAAGGAGGGGGCTAGGGTACCGAGCTTTATTTAAGTATAGGGATAAGGTAGTCGTTAACTATATTATAATTGAACGTTAATTTTTAATCGATAATAGGTACCTCGCTTAAGAGGTTGGGGGTATGAATATTAATTATTAGAGATTTAATTTCGTCGGCGTATTCGTTAATAACGACCAATTTGGTATTATTATCGTTTTCGGGGTAATTGAAATAACCGTAGCCGCTAAGACTAAATACGGTTAATATTGAATTTGAGCGGTAGTTGCGATAGCTAGTAAAACCGTTTATACTAGTATTTCGGATTATATTTCTTTAATCTTATAAAAATTAAACGTCGGAGTTAATTGTTTAATCGCTAGCAAACTTACTATAGGGTATTCTTAATTTGATACTTATACGCGCGCAGCGCAATAAGAAGGTATAATAAATTATTACGGGGCAAGGGCACTATTAGGTATAAAGTATAATATATATTATTATACGAAGGAAGTAAGAAGAGAGTATACGCCAGCTAGGGCTAATATAGGGTATAATACGACCCGCTAGAGTGGGTCGTACACAGAGCCTCAATGCCCGGGCTGGCCCAGTGCCATAGCACGAGCGCCACGGCGCATTAGCCAATAGTACGCAAGGTATAGGGCATATAATCTAGCCCTATAACAACCCTAATTTTAACTTCTAACTTACTATTATAAACGCGGTTAAAACGTTATAATAAACCTACTCCACCTACTATATAAATTATCCTAACCTCTTAGGCAACCCTAATCCCCGTTATATAATAAAATAAAATACTAATAAATTAATTAACGAAGGTTAGTACGCCCCTACTAATCGCGCTCGTTTAAATACTACGTCCTTTATACCCCTTTATAAAAATATAAATAGATATAATAATATTTTTAACTCTCCCAATACCTTTAAAGGATTAAGTACTTTTACCCTAATTTTAAACGCTACTATTATCCGCAAACCTAAATTCACTTACGTTAATTTAGCCCGCCTAACAAAGAAAATTGATAAAATAATCGTTATTATTATTTATAGAGACGAGAAGTTCGATAGAATAAATACCGCTATTATTTATTTAAATAATAAAATTGATAGGATAAGTATTAATATAAGGAAGAGGTTTAATAAAACGATTAAAAGATTAGAAGGCGTATTTAACGATATAAATATTGATATTACTTTACGTTTTGTTAATTTATAATAAAATATAGTAATTATACTTTTGGTTATTATTATCCCGTCGACTCCGCTTAATTCTATTAATAAGAATAAAGAGGATTAATAATAGTAATTCAATTAATAAAAATTAATTTGAAATTATAAATTAATAAGCGCTACAATAGTACGTAAGGGTTTTTAGAGGGCTAACCTAGGCTCGTATTAATACCTTTCTATAACTATATATACTTATAGAAATAATTTTTTAATTTAATTAATTGTTTTTAATAATAAAATAGGGATATTACCTTACGATAGTTAATTTTCACTTTTATTCTTCTATTTTCTTTATATAAAATATTATAATTTATTTCTTTAGCTACGCCTCATTATATAGAATTCCTACCTTAATTCTTCTTATAACCCGAACGGTATAACCCAGTCGGTATTAATTCCCCTAATCTATACGTACCTACTAAAGTAGGCGCCTTAAATATTAAATTTTAAATATTTACTAAATAATTCCCCTAACCTATTAAAATTATATAAAAAAATACTTAAAATATCTATACTAAAATCGAATATAGAAAGTATCCCCTACGTAAATAATACTTTAATATAATTATATAATAATACTATTTCGCCCGTTATATACCTTTATAAAAATTATTAATTAGATTATCTCCTACCTATTCGCTAATATACTTATAACTATTTATAGGCCTAAAGGTAGGCCTAAGGGTAATAAAATAACGCTACGAATTAATATAAAAAATAAAATTTTAAAATTGCTACCTAAAAGCCCTTTAAATTCCGCCGGGACGCCGATACTTCTAATAAGCCTAAATGCTAATTCGTTTATAGCCTACCCCCTTTCCTTCGAATAATTTAATATCCCCGAAAAGGAATAGGGAAGTAGTATTTAAATTACCCCTACTATATAAGTTCTAAAATTATTATTTAAAAACCTTTTAAATTCCGCTAGAATATTAATACTTTTAATAAACTTAAACGCTAATTTATTTATAACTTACCCCCTTTCCTTCGAATAATTTAATATCCTTAAAAAAGAATAAGGAAGTAGTACTTAAATTACCCTTACTATGTAAGTTTTAAAATTATTACTTAAAAACCCTTTAAATTCCGCCGGGACGCTAATACTTTTAATAAACCTAAACGCCAATTCATTTATAATTTACCCCCTTTCCCTTAAATAATTTAATATCCTTAAAAAAGAATAGGGAAATAATATTTAAACTATCCTTATTATACGTAAACAAATTATAATATAGTTATTTAAAAACCCTTTAAATTCTATTAGAAACTTAATACTTTTAATAATTTTAATCGCCAATTCGTTTATAACCTACCTACTTACGCTAGTAATATTTATTTTAAGGCCGTCTACGCCGCCGGCGGTAATAAATTGTAAATTAGTATTTAATTCTAATAGACCGATATTAAATAATTCGAACGATTATATCGTTCCGTTTAATAATTCTTCTACTTCTATTAAAACGTATTTATTTTTTATACGGGTTTAATTGAAGTCCCTTACGCCGGCTCTTTCAAATTTTATTTATAATTATACCCTATTATTTAAATATAAATTAATAATTCTTAAATAACTTCGCTTAAAAAATATTATATTTACTTTTTACGGTTTATAACTTCGCTTACCCGCTACCTCCTACGAATAACCTAACCTATATTATAACCGACTATAATAATCCTAAAATTAAATATAATAATAATAAACGTTAAGCGACCTATTTTTAAATAATTAAACCCGAAGTAAAATATTTAAGAGAGTGTATAAAACGGCCTACTAATCCGAATAATAAAATATAGAAATTAAATAAATTTATTAGGCAATTAAAGAAACCGAATAGTAAACCGAGTAATGGGTTTAAAATAACGAAAAATTATAATATAATTACGTATTATAAACCGAGCGATAAAAATATAAAGCTTTTAATAAAGCCCTAAAATAAATTTAAACCGAAGGAATTGAACGAATTCGGCGGGAAACCGACGAAGCCGAATAATAAAAGCGTTCGGCCCGAAATAAAGCTTAGTAGGAAACCGATAAAGCCGAAAAATAAAAGTATTAAGCCTAAAATAAAGAAATTAAAAGACGTTGCTAAGTAGCCTAAATAAACGAAATCGAAAAAACGAAAGCTCGAAACGTAGAATTCGCCCTATTTATATATAAATTTAATATAAAAATAATAGCGGAAGAGGAGGCGAGGGTAGTTAAAATAAAAGTTAAATATAAAGAATAGGTTATATAAATATATAAATAGTAAAAACGTATTAAATTAAAATATAAGAAAGAATAGTATTTATTTTATTATTAGTTAAAATTATTTTATTAAATATAATATAAAAAAATAATAGGTAGAAATTCAAATTTACGTACCCATTTATATAAGGGAAAGGATAGTTTCGTTACTTATAAATATATTTAAATTAATATCGAAGGAATGTTATAATTATTTAATAAATTTAAATAAATTTCTTTCCGTAGAAATATTATTTATTTATTAATTTAAGGTATATAGAATTATTAATTTATAATTTATCGACCTATAAAAATTATATTGTAAATCTATTATTATAATTAAAGTTACTAGTAGCTAAAACCGAGGATTATAAATACTTTAAAAAAGTAACGTATACCGTTAAAAGGTAATTATATAATCCCTATTAGTAATATCCCTTCCTATCGATCCTTTCTATTTATTACTTAGCGCAACCTTCGCCGTTACTTCCGCTATCTACGCCCTATATTATAATAATAATTCCTTTAGCCTTAATTTCTCGTAAAATTCTACTTTAGCTTTAATTATTATTTTCGGCATATTATCCTTTATTATTTATTTCCAATTTATTAATATCCTAAATATTTTATATACTACTATATACCTAAATTCTATTACCTCAGCCTAATCTAATAATAAAAGGCCCCTCCTCTTCGTTTTAAATAAATAGAATAAATAGAAGGCTACTAATAATCTTCTCATTTATAAATTAAGCCTATAAGTAATATTTTTAAAAATATATTATATATTATATAAATTAGGGATGTAAACCTCTTCGGTTTCGGTAATATAATAATTATAAAATACTTCGATATAAACGTTCCGTAAGCCTAATATTTATATAATTTGGCCGAAGATATATAATTTAAAGTAATTATATATTATAATTTAATTAAATTAAGGAAGTAAGAATATAAAATCTTTTTACCTACCCGAATTTCGGAAGTTTATATTATATAATTAGTATATAATAAGGCGGAAGAATTTAACCTCGGTAGTAAGGAAATAAATTTTAATAGGCTCTCTTTTACCTACTGCAGCGGAAGCGGCGGAATTTTAATAATAATAATCGTTATTGGAGGAAGAAGAACCTTTAATGGGTTTGGGCTCCGGATTAAAATAATATTAGAAGTACGTAAAATTAAAAATAAAGAATTATTTATAAACGTAGAAAATTTTGTATTAATTAAATTTAATATTAATATAAATGTTAATAAAAGGGTTGTTAAATTAATCCGGGTTAATTCTATATAAATATAATTAATAAATAATCTTTTCTTTCGTTAAAGGGGGGAAGAAAAGGGAATATTACTAACGCGTTAGGAAGAAGGTTTAAAAATTTAAAATTAATTATTGGGCTTAAGCGAAAAATAGATATTTTAATTTTGATGAAAGTTAATTATTAGTAATACCGCAATAAAAATAAGCGGGGTAATGAATTAGAAAATAAAAGCGAAAATAAAGAGCGGAAAAGTAAATTATAAATAATAGAGCGGGAAGAAGGGTATATTTACAATTAGAGGGTTTGGAAGAATCGAAGGGGGAAAGAAAAGAAAGAAATAAAATCTAAATACGAGAAAAGTATATATAAGTAATATTTAATAAAACTTTTCTAATATTTAAAGTATATTTAACTGCGTACGAAATAGTAATTAGTAATTTAATTAAAGGGAATATAAAAATAAGGCTAAGTTATAAATAATAAAACGGTAAGAGGGGGATCTTTACAATTATATAAGAAGGCTTAAATAAATTAAAGGGGGAAGGAAAAAAGGGAAATAAAATTTAAATATAAGAAAAGGAGAAATATATATATAAAGGGGAATTTAATAAGGCTTATCGTTTAATATTTAGAATATATTTAACCGCGTATAAAATAGTAATTAGCGATTCGATTGGGGGAGAGTATAAAAATAAAGTTAATACCCGTAATTAAGCTACGAAGTATATAAAACTTATAAAATTCACTTCTTTATTATAATATATTTAAAAACGTTATTACTATATTATTACTATAATAATTCCACTTTATTTTAGTATTTAAGTAATTACTTATAAAACCTATCGGTTCTATACGCTTCTTAAATTACTATATATAATCCGATTTATTTATTTATATAAATTATTACCCTATATTACTTAAGGAACGCTATAGATATTTAAAAATTACCCTATTTAAATAATAGCATTCTATAATTTTCTACCTCCTTATAAATATAAAAGGTAATAAAACTTTAATATAAAAGTTTTAATATAATTATTAATAGTCTAAATATAATTAGTACTATCTCTCCTTATAATAATTACCAGCCTATATAGTTATAGCCTATTACGGCCTAATATCGCTATAAATAGAAATTATTGTAGAAGCGTATCTATAGCTATCGATATATAATATTTCTAAACCGATTTTCAACTCCTTTAAATTATTAAACTACTCGTAATTATTATAAATCTCACTCTCTTTATAATTCGTAATAACGTCCCCAACTATATATATTTCGTTCTCTTTAATATTTATATTAACGTCCTTAACCGGTTCGAAAATAATATTTTATAATTATACTATAATTTTACCCTTTTTATTAATAAGATATTCCTTTACTTAATATTATTAGGAATTACGGCCTATATAATAATTTCCCTTCTTTTATTATTATTATTATTTTAAAATAATAATTATAACCCTAATCCTTAAGGATAGGCCTCTACTACTACTACGTCTCCTCGACTTTAATATTTTTATAGCGCCGATTTATATAACGTTCCTAATATTTATATTCTCCCTTAAAAAATTATTATTATTTAGAGAAACTCTATTCGCACGGGGATAAAACTCTATTCGCACGGGGAACAAAATAATTCTTTTAAGTATAACTTAGCCAAACCTTATTCGATTTGGGCAATAGTAGTACCCAATTACTCGTTGATTTTTAATAGACTTTATACTATAGGTGCCGCCTTCCCCGCCCTAACCGTTCTCCAAATCTGGTTTTTATCGGAAATTTAATCTTTTAATTCTTTTAAGTTTTTACTTATTATCCTTTATATCCCCTATAATTCTAGGGGCTACGAAGTACGTACGATTACAAGTAGGGGCTTATAAGATAGAGTAAGAAATAAGGAAAATTCCCATACATTTTTTTACTTCCTACTTTAATTTTAAGTATAGAGAAATAAATATTGAAACTTACATTTTTTCCCCCGTGCGAATAGAGTTTTATCCCCGTGCGAATAGAGTTTCTCATTATTTAAGCGCCGAATATATTCCTATAGGGCTTCGTAGCCTTCTAATACGTCCATTTTTTATTTTAACCTCAAATATTATTCCTTATTAAAATTACCTATAAGGAAAGTCCACTTTAAATTATTAAATTAATTACTCTATATTTAATCGAAGGTTTCGTTAAACTGAATAAAGAAAGTTTAAATCGATTCGTTTTGGGCTTATAGAATTTCGAGAAGGTTTAAGGCCGTACGTTTATCCGAATTCGTATCGCCGTAGGAAAAGCGGAACTTCTATAATAATATAGTAAACATTTAATTTATTAGTTATCGAATAAAATAAAAGAGGGTCTTTTAAATAAGGGGCGAAAAATTAGAATAAAAATAATAAAATTAGGCCTCCGGATCGCTTATAGCAAAACTATTAACGTAAAGTTTCGCTTCGGTGGTATATAATTAAGCGTCGAAATTTTCCTTCTCCCTAAAAAATTTAATAAAATAGGGAAGGATTAACTTCAATTAACGAAAACCTATAACTTTAAATTTAATTATTTCGCTAACGAATATTTAAATAATTATAATGAATTATTATTACTATTCGTTAATATTCTAGGCCTAAAGAATCGAAATTATATTTATAGAGAAAGAAAAAGATTATATAAACGGAGACGGTTAAAGAAACTCTTCGAATAAACGAATAAAAAAGGGTTTAAAAATATTAAAGAAAATAGTTAATAATATATTACGGGTTTACTAAATATATATAATAATAAATTAAGGGTAGAATAGAGTTTAAAATTATTAATAAGGAGGAAAAGGTCTATAAGGCCTATTAAGGCCCGTATATATTAAATACTTTAAGAATTAAAGAGGCTCTTAATATATAAAGGTATAATTAATTAAGCGGGATAGTCCGGCGCGCTAATCGCGGTCGCTAGGGGGAATATAGAATTATCGAAATTAATATAATAAATACCCTCTAAAATCTAATAGACTTATAAAGTATTTAGTATATAATTATTTTATATTAATCGTTATTTAAGGGTAGGGTACGCAGGATACTTTTATTTACGTATAAAAGAGTAAATATCTCCGCTTCTTCTCTTTTACCCTTATTATTCCTTTACTTTTAAAATAACCCTTTATTCGCTAATATAATATTCTAGTACTAAAGTACTAGAAGTTTCTAATAAAATAAATTATAATACCCGCTATATAGATTTAATATTAAATAAAAATAATATTTTAAATATAATAGAGCTGTATAATTATAAAGGTTCTCATTTTATTTTATTACCCGTAAATATAAGGCTAACTTATATAAAGGAAATTAATTAATTATATTTATTCTCTATAATATTGAGAAACGCTATCTACACTGCCAACAATCTCTCACGACACTGCCGCCCCACCCTTCCCGCTGTCTCGGCCAATCAAAATCGGTGCATCCAAACCGCGGTCCACCCTCTACTTGGCAGTTGTATTCTTTCATAGATTTCGCCCAGAAATCCAGGGCAGGGCATTCTCAACCCAGAACAGAGCATTCGCAGCACATTGTCATTTCCGATAGCGTATTCGCTCCCCCCGACAGCACATTCGTTCCTTAGAACCAGCTAACAGCGATTGAGACAGCAATTGAATGCAATGCAATTGAATGCGATGTAATTGAGACAGTAATTGAGAGCGATGCAATTGAATGCGATTCAATTGAATACGATGTAAATAGCTGTCGGGGGAGCGAATGCGCTGTCGGAAATAATAATGCGCTGCGAATGCGCTGTCGGAAATGACAATGCGCTGCGAATGCCCTGTGCAATGCGTAATGGCCTGAAATCTGGGAGCTTGGCGGGCGCGGTACGAGAAGGATTGGGTATAGTAGAGTTAGAAGCGGGAGCTAGTAGAAGCGAGAGGATGCACGCGATTTGATTGGCTAGAAGGGCGGGAGGGGTGGGGCGGCAGTGTCGTAAGAGATTGTTGGCAGTGTACATAGCGTTTCTCAATATATTAATACTTATTCTCTTTTAATATTAATTTATCTCGTTCGATATTATTTTCTACAATTAAGTAATGGCGATTATAATCCCCCCTAATTATTTAAAGGTCTTTTTAAATTTTAATAATTAAAATTATTAAATATTTTAGCGGTAGAAAAGATAAATAGGTATATTAATTTTCGGGGATAAGGATTTTAAAAGATTTTAAAATTAATATTATTATTAATATTTAATTTAATAATTTAAGAGATAGAATAGGCATTTTTCAATAAATCCTCAACCCGGGACTAAGGTTTTAGGAAGAATTAAGTTTAATAAGCTATATTTTCTATTTTTATATATATTTTTAAATATCGGACGCTTCTAAGGTAAAAGTTAATTGCGTAAGGGGGAGGGATATAATAGTTAGTACTATTAATCGTTATAAATTCTATTTATAAATATAGTTTAAATAATCGGGTTCCGGGCTTAATTTAGCTCCTTCCTAGAATTTAACTATAAATACTTATAATAAATATTAATAGGGATTCCATTCTATATATTAGCTTCCTTATAATCGGGATTCTTATTATAATTAATTACCGCTTTTTTCTCCTTTTTACCTAATATAATAAAATTAAATAACGTAAGTAAAGGGGTATTAACCCTTTATTAAGCGTATTAATAATAATTAAGTAAAATTTTATAATAGGGTAATAAATTATTTACTTTAGGAAGTCTTACTTTAATAAACGAATTTTATTTTATAAAGCCTACTAATTATAAGGGTATACAAAAAAGATATTACCCTCCCTTATTTCCTTTTTAATAATATTCTATTTATATTTATATATATTAATTACTTTAATTAATATTATAATATTATCGTAAAGTTAGGGCGATTAACTTTATAATTTTCTAACTTTATATTTAATTACCGAAAGCGCCCTTACTTATTATAATACTATATTTAAATAATTAGGTTCGGCTTGCGTACTAGTAAATAATAGGTATTTAACTATAATAGCGATAGCGGACGTCCCGTCGATTTCGAAAATATTTTTATCGTTTTATAAAAGTAAATTTTCTTTCCTTTATTATTATATTTATTTCTTCGCCCGTATAAGTAATACCGGCTTAAATAATACCGGTTTAAATAATACCGACTTTAGAAATACCGGCTTTAATAATATAACCTTCGGAAATATAATTTTAAGGGGTTTAATAAATTAAATATATAGTTCTAATTAGACGGATAACGATTTAATAAATAATTCGATGTAATTTTCGCGAATAGGAAGATCGGGAGGGTCTATATATAAACCCGTCCTCAATTACTATAAATAATTATTTAATATAATAAAATACTTTAAAAATTTATATTTCTAATAATTATTAATGTAATTTTCGATAAAATAATATACGCCGGCCTTTTTAAACCGCCTCTCTAAATAATTATCTTAAAATTAATTAGTAAATTCTATTTCCTAAATATATTATTTTATAATTTCCTATCCTTCGGGTCTAAATAATACTTTTAATTTTAATTTAATTAATAGGAGATTATCGGCCGGGTCTAGTATAAATTCTATAATAGGCGGTTTAGTAATAGGTAGCCCCTTTTTTACTATTTCCTCCTAAATCCGTATTTTAATTACAAATATAGCCTTTTTAAAGCAATCTATCTTTACTTATATACCGGGTATTTTTATAATTTTATTATATTTATTAACGAAATCTTATTATATTGAAAGCGAAATAGAATATATTTAACGACGAAATATTATAAATTCTTTAAAATTAATATATTACTTCTATAAATTGGTCGGGTAAGGTAAATATTTAGGGGATACGTCCTCTTCGGAAGAATTAGATTCGGAATTAGATTTAAAAACGATAATTAGCCTAAGAATTATAATATAATATATAAAATTTATAATATAGGAAGCGAATATTTACTAATCGTCTAAATAAATATCGAATTACTAATATATAAAGTCCTTAATTTTATTATCTTCTTTTAAACCCTTTATAAATACGTTTTAGAATTCTATTATCTTTTACTATAAAATATTATATTATTTTTTATTGCCTTTAATTTTAATATGTAGAAATATCCTATTAAGAGTATTTTTATCGTTTTATAGAAGTAAGTTTTCTTTCTCCTATTATTATTCATTTTACTCTTATCCGGCACCCCTTTCTTATTCGAACTCTTCCTCCTACTCCCTTTTATTATTATAGGTATTATTATATCCTTTTTATATATCGCTACGTACGGAATTACAATCGCTAAAAGAAAACTATTCGTTATATAAATACTAAGCGGGGTTAAACGAGGATATAAAAGCGGTAGGCGCGGAAAATAGGAATATAAGAGGAAATTCGCTTTTATTAAAATTAAAATCGCTATTAATATAATAAATAAGTATTTTAAGGGTATTTTTATCTTTTTATAGGCTTTCTTTCCCCTATTATCTAGCCTCCTCCTATTATTCGATTTCCTATTCTTATTTAGCCTCCTCCTTTTATTATTTCTTATTATTAATTTTATTATTAACGCCTTTTAAAAGTTAAAATTTTAAATATTCCGTAAATTCTAATACTTTATATATTATATAATATTCGACTTCTATATTATTTAATATTTTATTTCGTTTTTAAATTTATATTTCCGCCGAACCTAATATCTCTTTAATTAGACCCCTTACTTCGTCTAAAGCCTATTATAATAGCCGTATTATAAAAACTAATTAATCTTACCCAATTTCCGGTAATAGATATTTTTTAAATCTTCCTCTATAATACTTTATTAAAAATTACGGTTCGGCTTAGGGTTCGGTCGGAGGAAAAAAAAGGTCGGGCGATTTTAATTCGAACGAATTTTAATCCCTCTTTCGAAATCGGAATATTAAACCGGTAAATATAATTTAATTTCCTACTTTAAGTTTAATCGGAAGAAAAGGAGAGTCGGATATCTTTTATCTTTTAAAGGAATAAACGTATTTAAGTAAATTTCGTACCCTCTTTATAAATTGGAATATTATATAGTTAAATATAATTTAATTTCCTTTATAATTCGGGGTTAGTTCGGCTAATATATTATTATTAAAGGAATTAATATTATTTAATTATATAAAGTACTATTCTTAGATTTACCCCCTTAGGAAAATTATATAATTTATATTTATTTCGTACTTCGTATTTAATTTAATATACGCTATTCCTATTATTAATTAATTATACGCTTATAAACCCTATTATATTAATATTATTAATATTATTAATCGTTCTTTTATAATAGCCGATTCTAACCTTTATATACTTTTAAAGCCTATTTAAATTATCGATAGGTATTTCTATATATCCGTTCTAAAGCGTATAAAGCCCTTACTTAAATACGGACCTTCTAATTTCCGTAACGACGGCTATAATAATAAAGCGCTACTAACCTATTCCTTACTACTAATTTAATCGCCCGAATATTATAACGACGATAATTATTATAATAACGAAAATAATATATTAACCCTCTTATCTCCTCCTCCGTCCCTATTATAAATTATTTATACGTTAATTAATTTATTTTAATTTAAATATCCCCCGTCTCTTATCTCTCCTTTCTAATCCCTTTTATTAAAAAACCTAAAAATTAATAAACAATTTCTTTTTTATAATAATAATAGTAATACCGGTTTTTAATAATAACCAGTGTCTTTCGGGGCGCCCGGCAGAAATAGACTAAAGCGCAGCTCCAATAGAGGTCTAAGGCTGGATCCTAATCCGTAAATTCCAAAATTTGGTCGTATAGTACAAATTCAAACCTGGGATCCCAATTTATAAACGTTGAAAATTTGGTCGCATAGTGTAAATTTAAAGCTGGATTCCTAATCTATTAAGGTAGAAGCATTTGGTCGCGTTTCAAAGCTGGATTCTCAATCTATTAAAGTATAAGCATTTAGTCGCGTTATAAGGCTAGATTCTCAATTTATTAAGGTATAAGCATTTAGTCGTATTATAAGGCTAGATTCTCAATCTATTAAGGTATAAGCATTTGGTCGCGTTGTAAGGCTGGATTCTTAATTTAAACTACTTTAATACTAAGTTATTTTAACTCTAAGACATTTTAACTATAAGATATTCTCTAAGTTATTTTAACTTTAAATTATTTTAACTCTAAATTATTTTTCTAAGTTATTTTAATCTTATAAAAATTATTAAAAAAAAACGATTTTTTCGGAGTTTAGGATATTAATAGCGCGGACCCTACCCGAATGCCTCATAGTAATCGAATATTTAAGTTACCGTTAGGCGGCACCGAGGGATAGCCCGTTTTATATACGCCTTAATTTTACGCCTTTGCAAGTATTATAGGCGAACTCTTTATAGGCAGGGCCTTTATTATACTATAGGACTTTATAGGCAAATCCCCCGAAATAATCTCCTATAGTAATTAATTAATAGGGTTATCGGTTATTGGTAATTATCGGTTATTTTATACTATAGTTTAATCTTAATTTAGGAGGGTTCGATCTTATACTATAGTCGGTCGGTCGGTTAAATCTATATTAGATTAGTATATTATTATTATTAAATTAAGGGTATTTGAATTAATTTTTTTATTAATTTTTTATATTTATTTATAAGGTGGGTTTAGAGGGTCGAGGGTTTTATTTAGAAGGTCGAAGGTTGTATCTACGGAGTCGAGGATTTTTAAGAATAGAGGCCAATCTGGATTAATCCTATAAATAAGGGTATAGTTTACCCCCACCTAAATTATAGAATTATTATAGCTAGTTATTACTTAGGATTAGTAATAGTATTTACGGGAGTATAATTTATAAAGTAGGGTTTATGTTAATATAATAATAATAAAGGTAATAATATTAGTAATACTAATAATAGTAGAGATAATATTGAGAGTAATATTGAAATTTAAATTGGTAAATAAGAGTAGTAATATTATTAATAGTATTAAGAGTGGTGTTGAGATTTAAGTTGGTAATAATGTTGATACTATTAAAAGTATTAATATTGGTAATATTAGTAATGTTGGTAATAGTATTGAAAGTGTCGATGTTGGTAATAAGTATTAATAGTATTGAGAGTGGTGTTGAGAGTATTAATATTAGAGATAGTGTTAAGATTTAAGTTGGTGATGAT
Organism: Neurospora sp. CHS-2018b; assembly: GCA_009806015.1. Classification (NCBI taxonomy): domain Eukaryota; kingdom Fungi; phylum Ascomycota; class Sordariomycetes; order Sordariales; family Sordariaceae; genus Neurospora; species Neurospora sp. CHS-2018b. The sequence continues at coordinate 1,291,396 of RAOV01000008.1, read as the reverse complement.
GTTGATAATGTCGAGAGTAGTATTGAGAATGGTAATATTAGTGATAGTATTAAGAGTATTAATACTAGTAATATTGGTAATGGTATTTATATATTGATGGTATTTATATATTGATAGCGTTTGTAATTATTCCTTCTATTTTATTTTATATTATATATTATTAATATTTCTAATTGTCTCCCTCTCCCTCTTTCTTTCGCGTTTAATTTTTCCTTACTTTTATCTACCTATTAACTACTAACTACCAACCCTTAACGCTAACGCTAATATATTAATTATTTTTAAAGACGATAATTATAAGTTCGAAATACGTTTTAATAATATATTAAAGGAGGAGGAAGAGTATTGCGATTTATTTACCTTCAAACGCTAGCGTACTATTATTAGTTAGGTCGGTATTAAAATAGCTTTACTAACTAAAAACGAGCCTATTTATAAGTAAAAGGCTACGGTTAAAAGCTTTTCTCAAACTCTCTCCATCTATTTAAAATAGTATATTACTTTTATTCGCCAAAATAACTCTAACTAATAAGAATTTAAGAAATAGTATCGTACCGGTATTAGCGTTAATATATTAGAGTTAGTAGTATTGAGATTAATATAGTATTATTTATATAGAGTATAAATTAAAATATTTAAATGTAATAAATGTAGAGTAAGATAGTAAGTATTAATATTAATGCCCGAAGGCAAATAAAAGTAGAGTAAAGATAGGGTATTATCGATATATTAATAATTAAATAAAATTCCTCCATCCTCCTTATCCTCCTTATTATCCTCATTATCCTTATCCTTATCTTTATTATTATTATTATTATTATTATCCTCCTCTTCAATCCTTATTAAGTAGCTTAAATGAACGAAGACCGAAAGTCCGGGGGCGGGGAAGGGGAATTTTTAAATTCTTATTAATATTAATTTCTAGTTCTTTCTACCTTTATTCCTTCTTCTTCCTATATACTTCTTTATTACGGAAATACTTTACCTCCTCCTCTAATTTAATAAAATAAATATTAACGACTTCCTAATTAAAATAGCTAGCCGGAGTAAAGGCTAGGGGGGCCGGGATTAGGGGGGTAATAAAACCGAAATTAGGAGGACGGATATTTTCGGAGGCGGGAAGGAAGGATTAAGGGGGCCGGGTTTAGAGGACCGAAAGGGTAGTTATAGGGGTAGGGTAGATACGGGCGTGGATTTAGGGGGTAGGGCTGGGGCCGGGGCTCCCTTTATAAGTATTGAGGGGTTAGAGGGTAGAATAATAAATAGTACGGCGGGGCGCCGGGGTTTCGAAAGTTAGAGGAGGGAGGGGGCTGGGGACCGGGGTAGCGAAAGCCGGAGGAGGGAGGGGGCCGGGGACCGAGGAAGTAAAAATTTTGAAAGTTAGAGGGAGGGGGCCGGGGATTAGAGAAATAGGACGGCGAGGCTTACTATTATAGTCGATACGAGGGACGACATCCGCTTTAAGCCCGAAGGTAAAGTCGTAAAAGCCTTTAAAATACAATATTAATTTATAAAAAGAAAATAGAAAGAAATTTGAAAATATTTACTTAAATATAATTCCCTTCTTTTTAAAGCGAATTATAATAGGGATAGTATTTACGAAATTATTATAATATTTATATATAGTATAATTATTATAGTCTCTATCTTCCCCCAACTTTTATAATTCTTAATATATATCGAATATTTTAGGACGTCTACTATCGCAATTAACCCTTTTTCTAATATAGATATAATATTTTATACTTTTACCCCCTTTAAGTTCGATATAGTAATATTTATTCCGTATATAGTAGAAGTACGGATTATTATACGTGTTACGATGCACCAGCTCACGTAGTTCCGTATCGCGTAGTTGGGTATAAAAGAAATAAATAATTAAAGCTAAAGAAGGAAAGAGGGAGAGGTTGAGATCTAGGCTCTAGAGTTGCATCCTTATATAGGATGGGCCCAAATTCTGCCAGCCTCGACCGCCTTCCTTATCTAATCTAACAATGTACGTAAATACGATATATAGGTCGCGGTGCTAATTGAATAGTCGTACGGTCAATGCCGCCCGTATAACTAATTAGGGTACTCGTATTAATAGCACCGGTGGGTCCTATAGGTCTTATCGATAAGACGAATGGGATATTATTTATAGCGCTAGGTTCCAATCGTTATACTACCCTCCTCCCCGGGTTAAAGCTCAGTCTTAAAGCCTTAAGAATAAAAAGAAGAATTTTTAATACAAATATAATTCGAATACCTCCTCCAACGTCTTCCTATTTCTTCTTTACTATCGCTCTCTTTTTTAAACTAATTTATAATCCTTCTACTAATATATTATTATCGTTATAATCCGATTTATCGCCCGCCAACTACTATACTAATCGTTTAGGGGGTCCTAGCATCGTAGGGTTCGCGTTATAATATTCCTTTAAGAGCTCTACAAAATTAATAAAATTGCTCGCCGGCTAGAATTTTAAGTTAGGGTCCCAACCCTTCTATTCTACCTAATATTCTAATTTCCTTTTAATAACCTTTAAGGAAATTACCTTTAAAACTTCCTATTCCTCTTAATCCCCGATTAATTCGCTAACTAGGTTATTATTACTTTAGCTAAGTATTAGGTTATTAGCGTACTTCCTTAAACGGTCGGCGTAATAGACGGTAATTCCCTTCTATCCCTCAAGGACCTCTAGCTTATAGGAATATCCTTTTATAGCTTTAATCCGGTAAGGGATACGTATTTATCGCCAGTTTAGTTTATTACTAGGTCGATTTATAATTTATCTTCTTTTAATAATAAAGATGCGGTTTCTAACGCCGAAATCTAATTCTCTCTTATATTTATTCGCCTAAGCCGTTTACTATTACTAAGCCTTATTAATAGTGTAACGCGTAATTATATAGAAAGTCTTCAATTAATTAATTAATTAATAGGCTTCCTATTAATTAATTTCAATTTTAGGAGGTCTTAATTTAACGTAGTCCTCCTAATTTAATACATTAGGTATAGGGAAGCTTATAATAACCTCTCTAGGGGATAGGCCGTCTAAATTATTATAGGGTAGGCTTATTTAAATTATATCTAACGCTAGGATAAATTCCGATTAATTGTCTTAATTATAATTAATATAAAGTCTTAACCGTTAATCGATATATTAATATAAATTCTTAATCTAGTTAGCTATCTATAAGTAATTGGCTATAGCCAATTTCTATTTTACATTTAGTAAGGAAGTTGCCTCCTATATTATTTATAATACGAATTAGGGGCCCCTATCGCTAATTATTTCGTTAGGAAGATTAAAGAATCGATATAGGTTTCGGTAGTATAAAATGGCGGCGTCCTTAATAGTAACTATATCTTTATAAGGGATATTCCAATTTACTTTAATAAATTGGTCTATAATAACTATTAATATATTGTAACTGTATTTATTTTTAGGCATTAATTTAAAATCGATTATTAGAGATTTCTATACCCGGTAATCCTCTTTTAAAAGAATCGAATATATTAATCTAAGCGTCTTATCCTTAGGTACCTTTAATACTTTATACGTCTAATAATTAGTAATATAATAATTTACGTTAATAGCCAACCCTACCTACTAATATTGCTTATAAACTATTCGTTTAATTTTATTCCTACCTAAATAGGCCGAAGTAATCGGGTAGTAAACTATTTCGATAAGCCTAATTCGTAGATTACCGTCTTCTAGGACTACTAATTTATAATCCTTAATTAATAAACCGTTTTTAATAGCGAAGGGTAAGCCCTCTTATTTTATCTTTTCTCTATAAATTAATAGTAATTCTATAAATTAATTAGCTTAAATTAATTCGTTAATTAAATTATAATTAATTTCTAATTCGGCGACTTTAATATTAACCGCTTTATCCTCCCCCTCCGAATTAATTAATATATTTATTAGTTTATTACTAATAAAAGTAAAGAATCTATTATCGGCGGGTTTAAGCATTCGTAAAGTAAATTAATCTTCTTTCTTATTTTTAACGGTCTTTAAATCTTCTAATTTGTAAGAAAGAATATTAACGGTAATATTTTCCTTACCGGGGCAATAGGTTATCCGGAATTAGTATTTTAATAGGGTTTTAAACTAACGGATTTATTTACTATTTAATACCCTCTTTGTACTGAAATATTCTAGCGCCTAGTAATCCGTAAATATCGTAAAGGGCTTAATACTTTTCAATTCGGGTCGCTATTATTCGATCCCTTTTATTATAGCTATTAGTTCCTTATTGTAGATAAGGTAATTAAGCTCTGTTAAATTTATAGTCTTCGAATAGAATACGACCGGGTATTAGTCGCCGTCGTCCTAGAATTGATTTATTACGCTTACGTAAACCCTATCGCTAGCGTCTATTTCGATTCGTATTTCCCTTTCGTAATTGAAATAGTATAGGACCGGTATATTAAGAAGATTCCTCTTTAAGGTATTAAACGCTTCTTTGTAATAATCGTTCTATTTAAAAGTTAAATCCTTTTTTATTAAATTCGTTAAAGGCTTTATAATTCGGTTAAAATCCTTAATAAACTTCCGATAGAAGTTATAAAACCCTAGGAAAGCTTGTACGCCTTTTATAATAATCGGCTCCTTCTATTCCTTTATAGTTATTACCTTCTCCGGGTCGATTACAATATTATTAATACTAATAATAAAGCTTAAGAATTTAGTCTTAGTAACGCTAAATTTATATTTTTTAATATCGGCTTATAACCCCGCTTCTTCGAAACGTTATAGTACTATATCGATATATTTATCGTAATCTTCCTAATTATTGGAATAAATTAAAATATCGTCGATATAAACGCTATAAAAGTCGTCGAAATAGCCTATCAAAACTTTATTAATAAACCTCTAGAATAACGAAGGTCCCCCTATAAAGCCGAAGGGTAATACTTTATACTTATATGTTCTATACTGTATTCGGAACGTTATTAAATCTTTGTAATTTAGGTATATTCGAATATAATAAAATGCTTATTAGATATCTATTTTAATAAAGATTTTTACTTAGCCGATTCGCGCTAACGTTTCGTTAATAAAGGGTAATAAATATTAATCTTTCTTTAATAAGGCGTTGAACTTTCAATAGTCTACGTAAAAATGCAATCTTCTATTAGCCTTTAATACGAATAATATAAGCGCCGCTTATAGTATTAAATTAGCCTTAATAAATCCCTTTTAAAGGTTGTCGGTAATATATTATTTACATTCCTCTATTTCTTCGAATATTATTTTATATAACGAATTATAATCGAAGTTTTAAAGAGACTTTCCTTCTTCGAATTCGATTTTATAATTAATTTTATCCTTTAATTCTAGTAGCGTATCCGAATCCTTTTTATTAAAAATATTAATATAATTCTAATATTTCTTTAAGAGCTTCTTTATTACTAATTACTTATATTCTTCTTTATCTTCGGGTAATAATTCGAATTACCTTACTTTAATAATACTATTAATTTCGTAGAGACTTATTTTTTTAAAAATCTCTCTACGCTTAACGTAAAAATCTATAGCTACAACGCCTACTAAAGTATAATCCCTAGGGTATTATTTAATTTAGCTAAAGGTTCGCTCTATATAGTATAATCCTTAAATATTGTAGTAGGGGTATAGATCCTTATTCTACTTATATAAATTTCGAATTATTTTTAGCTTTATAATCTCCGCTTCTAAAATATATTCGTATTTAATCCTATTAAAGAATTCCCATTCTATTTAGTTAATATTTACTAACGTTAAAGGATTTCTATAATTGTAATATTTAGCTATATAGATACCCTTTAGTTTCTAATTAGTATTAAGGATTCCTTTAGGGGTTTCGGTATACTTCCTTCCTTAAATCTCCTCCTTAATTACTAATAGGAGCTCCTACTTCTATTTTTCTAATTTAATAATTATCTCCTTCACCGCCTTTACTTTATTCTACTTCTTTACCTCTTCTATTTTAATTTACAACTCTTTTATAGTAACGTCTAACTCCTTAGCTTCCTCCTCCGTTTCCTACTTTAGTAAACGGATTTATAATAAGGTACCGTCCGTTCGCCTTTTATCCTCTATATCTATTAAACGCTCTCTTCGTTTTATATTTTCCTAAAAGGAAGGATTTTAAAGTAATTTTAATTGTTTACTAATATTAATATTTTTATTTAGTAATACTTTCAATAGACCTTTTAAGAAGATTAGCTAATTATTATTATAATTGGGTAGGACCCTATTCTCGTTCAACTATAATTTTCCTAATATTATATCTTTCAATATTACTGGTAGGACGACTATCTATTAATTAAAGAACTTATATCCTTATATTCGAATAGCGGCCTTTATCGCTTAAAAAATAACGTTAAGTTTAATATTCTTATAAGGCCTAACGTACCCTAATTCGAAATCGATCTTACTCTCGAACTTTAAATACTTAATTAATTTATTAGCGAATTTCTAATTTAAAAGAATATAAGCATTTATTCCTATATTAATAAGTACGTTGAAAGTAAGGATAGATAATCTATTATAAGCTACGTTATATTTAACGGTAAAAGGCGGGCCCTTTCCTAAATAATTTTGTAAATTAAATTGATTTATATTATCCGTTTTTCTTATTAATATATATATCGATACCTCGCCTAAACGGGAGATTAATTTCTCTGGGCATTTTAATTTTTCGAATTAAAATCTAAATCCTTTTTAATAATAATTTTAATCTCGTAGCCGTTATCCTTATCTTCGCTTAATTCGATCTCTTTATTAAGGAGTTCTACGTATATAGTATAAATTTTAACGTTATAGGCTTCGAAGAGCTTCTTCCGATAAAGGTAATTAAATACTATATAGTTAAGCTCGTGGTAAATAAAATACTTTCCCTCTTACTATAATTTATAAATCTCCTCTTCAAATGGTTTCTTATATAAAAAGGATAAACTAAGTAAATAATTATAAAGGAGGCCGAAGGCAATATCTTTAAATAATTTTTTAAAATTATTGAAAGTTTTATTGGTAGATACTTTCTTATCTTTATCGTTGGATTAACCTATATAGAAACTTTTATTAAAATTTTGAAAAAGCTCGATATAAATATTATAGGTATAATTAATATAATAGTTAGCCTCCGTGCAATTACGGAGCCGGGTAATAATTTTACGGCGGAGTTCCGATTTCTATTAAGAATTAAGAATACTATAATAGTTAGTTAGATAAATAAAGGCTACTTTAAAATTGTAGAAGCGGTCTAAGTAATATATTACTAAATTTTCGTACTCCTCGCGGGCCTTCTTATCGGTATTAAAATTATAATAATTCAATTACAAATAATTTATAAAATCCTTAACGGTACTAAAATATAATTTATTAATATTAAGACGAATAAAAGGATAAAAATTCTTTAACGCTTATTTAGAAAGCTTAAAGACAATTTTTTTAAAAGCGGCTTCATTATTAGCGAAATAGTCGGTATTTGTACGAAGACGGTTAATTATCTAGAAATACTATATATCGAATTCAAACTTATCATCTTTACCGCTAAAGAAAGTAGGGATATCCACTTTAATTATCTTACTATAACGCTAACCTCCTTTAAAGGAGACGGTATTAAAAGGAATACCGCTCTTTTTATAATAAGAACGTTCGTCGTTATTACGAAGGGTACGATGCAGGTCGTAAAGGGGGTCGCAGTCGTCGTTGTTATTGTTATTAATAGGATTATCGTTACTATCGTCGTTAAGGTCGCCGCTACTAGTATTAAAATAGTATAAAGCAGGCTTAGAAGGGGCGCGGCGATTACGGCGATCGTAGCGGTTATTATTAGGAGTCCTAGAAGGTCGACGGTCGAGAATTTTACCGTTATAACGGGTGATATTAATTATAGGGATAATGCTAAGGGATCGTTCAATAGATTCGAAGAAAGTAACTCTCTCTTTAAATTTAAATTTAACTAGTTTAATAAATTTAGGAACAGGCTCAGTATTATCCAGCTCCTTTACGCCTATATTAGCGACGTCCAATAACCGGCTTAAACTATCGACCTAAGCCTGTAAATATAAGACCCTAAAGTCGTATTATTCCTAAAGGACTTTAAAGTCTTCGATATAATCCTTTTTAATACCTTCTAACTAATTACGGGCGCAAACTTCTATAAACAACATTATAGTCTCGCAAGCTTTAGTAATTATATCGATAGCGCCGTTAACTTTCTTATTCTACTTATTATATTCGTAACGAAGGTTATTATTCTTAGCCTGGAGGTTATAAACCTTCTTACTTAAATTGTCTTTATTAACGTCGGTTACTACTAATTATTATTCTAGGTCGATTAGGCGGGTAGTTAATTCTATCTCGTTATTACTTATTCCGGAGCGGTTGTCTACGTTAGCCTAGTACTCTTTAGCCTTCTAAGCGAAGTATATAACCTACTTATCTATTTTAATAATAGTTTTATAAATATAACGAAGCGCCTATACTATATTTTTAATAATATTAATAAAGGCTTCTAACGTGTAAATTCTAATACTAATTTCTCCTTATATAGTATTAAGGTCTTAATTAATTAGGGTTAAAAATTCTTAGAAGGTTAGGGGGCTATTTTAATTTCTAATAACTAACGAAGACTATTTTTATTAAGTAACGGGGTAAAAGTTAATAATACGGTTTCCCTTATCGTTTTTATTATCGTTACTAATAAAATTAACGTAATTAGTACTATCTATAATAATTTCGTTTATTTTCAACGTATAATAGCGTACTTCTACCAACGGGTAAAGGTTATCTATATAAAGGGCAAAGTTACTAGTAAGGTTTTAGTAAGGTTACTAATTATCCTCTATTAAGTAGGTAATAGAGGGGGATAGGGATTTGGCCGATAGGTCGACTATTTTATTATTAAATTCCCTAGTGTCGATAGAGATACGGCGTATTTGGGAATTATAAACTATAATACTATTACGACGAGTATCGGAAATACAATTGAGGGAGCTATAGTTTAAGCGAATACAGCAATAGGCAACCTTATTATCGGCGTGCTATTTATACGGAGGTACGTATTTATAAACCGTACTAAAACTAGTCTTTACGGCCTTCTTATTCTTATTCGCATTAGAATTCAAAAGCGAATTAATTTTAGGGGCGAACTTTATACTATACTTAATACGTTCAACGTATTTAACGGGAATCTCTTTTAAAGTATCGTAGAGAAGTAATTCTCCTTAGGGGGGTTATTTATTGAAGGTATAACGTTTTTTAGAAGGAATAGAGGTCGCGACCGACGAATCGAACGATTCGTCATCGGCCTTAGTACGGAAGGAAGCGTTATTGTCCTCATCCTCCTAGTTGGAGTTACCCTCGATATCGTCCTATTATTTAAACGAGGACTTATTATTATAATAGTAGTTATTATTATCGTAACCAACAGTATAGGATTATTCAGTTTATTATTTGTCGGGGACGAGAAGACGGCCCGAAGGCGCGCCCTGGGTAGGATTAATTATAGTAATTAATTCTCGTCGTAATCGGTAGGGGTCGGGTTCAATAACGGGTTCGTAGTATCGGCGAAGCAACGTTCGGGGTCGGAAGTCGGCGAGGCGATTTATCGAATTCTCGGGTTCAAATTAGGATATTATAATACCTTCCCAAACGGATATAGAGAACTTTAATTAAATATTACAATACACCAACTCACGTAGTTCCGTATCGCGTAATTAGGTACAAAAGAAATAAATAACTAAAGCTAAAGAAGGAAAGAGGGAAAGGTTAAAATCTGGGCTCTAAAATTACATCCTTATATAGGATGGGCCCAGATTCTACCAGCCTCGACCGCCTTCCTTATCTAATCTAACAATACACGTAAATACGACATACAGGTCGCGGTACCAATTAAATAGTCGTACGGTCAATGCCGCCCATACAACCAATCAGGGTACTCGCATCAATAGCACCGGTGGGTCCTGTGGGTCTTATCGATAAGACGAATAGGATGTTGTCTATGGCGCTGGGTCCCAGTCGTCACAATACGGGTAATTATATCTACCGTTTTAAAAATACGAAAATTAATATACGATAATGATTAGGGGTATAGATAACTAAGGAATAGAGAATATAGAAAGTAAATAGAAAGTAAGGCATTTTATAATTTTACGCTTTTTAACCGAAGCTACCTCCTTCTCCTTCTCCTTCTTCGATAATTTAATACGGCGGGGGAGGTATTTATTTAGCGGATATTTAGGTAACCAAATTCGATTTGGATTATTACCGGCGGGAGTATTACCGGCGGGAGTATTAGGAGGACTACTAGGAATAGCGGTAGTCGGGGTGTTCGGAGAATTACGGCGGCGGCGCTTAGAATGCGCGGCGGGCTCCTTAGGAGGGCGGGTAGGAGTTTCGGGGGTAGGCGGCTAAATTAAATTAGGCGTAGAATTAATAGAGTTAGTAGGGTTAGTAGGAAGGACGGATAAATTAGAAGATATTGTATTTATATAGCGATTATTAAATAGATTAGCCAAGCGTAAGGGAATAGATTAATTATAAGATTAATTATAATTTACGTAGTTGTATAGTTTGGTTTGGGGAAGAAAGGAAGAGAAAGGAAGGAAGGAAAATAATTTTAAATAATAAATAAAATATATACGAATGAAGGTACGAATATAAGTACGAGTAAGTAGGTAAGTAGGTAGGCAATTATATAAACGGTATTTATTAGGCAAGCTATTACAGTAATAAAGATTAGACAATAAATTTAAGGACTACCTATTACTAATATATAGGCCGCTAGCTCGTATATATACGGTCGAATTATATATAGATAAATAAGTATATTAAATATCCTCCTCTAAATCGTACTTAATACTTAAGTATCTTCTCCTCTATTTATTCGTTAATCTATTTTCCTACCTCTAGTATTATTAATAGGAGGGAAAGGCTACCCTAGTTTACTTTATTATTTAAGTATATTATATAATAGAGTAGTAAAGTAATAAAGTAATAAAGTAATAATAAAGGCCTCTTTAATTGAAGCTTCCTCTTCTTCTCTTAATATAGGACCTCCCTCTCGAAAAGGGAGAGAGGCTACCCTAGCTTACTTTATTATTTAAGTATACTATATAATAGAGTAGTAAAGTAATAAAGTAATAAAGTAATAATAAAGGCCTCTCTGGTTGAAGCCTCCTCTTCTTCTCCTAGCATAGGACCTCCCTCTCGAGAAAGGAGAGAAGCCACCCTAATTTACTTTATTATTTAAGTATATTATATAATAGAGTAGTAAAATAATGAAGTAACGAAATAATAAAGTAATAGAGTAAGAAGGCCTCTTAGGTTGAAGCCTCCTCTTCTTCTCTCGGTTTACTTTATTATTTATATATATTATATAATAGAGCAATAAAGTAATGAAGCAATAATAGAGGCCCCTTTAATTAAAGCCTCCTCTTCTTCTCCCGGTCTATTTTATTATTTAAATATACTATATAATAGAGTAATAAAGTAATAAAGTAATAAAGTAATATTCTTTTATTTTTCTACTACTATTATTCCGTTCGTATTGGGGAGGTTTGGGAATATATAATTTATATTATTATCGTCGCTAATTAAAGGGTAAATTGGATATACGTTAGGAAGGAACTCTTTAAAGGTTTGGTGTATTTCCATTATAGTTACCCGGAGATAAAGTAATAAAGTAATAAAGTAACGAAGCAATTTTATTATAGTTAAGAAGAAGCTTGCGATGAAGGCACTTATATTCGTAGTTTAAATTATATTTATAGATACTACCTCGCTAGGCGTAAAGTATTTTATAAATAAGCCTCTCTAAATTAGAACCTTTTATAAAGTAATAAAATAATAAAGTAACGAAGTAATTTTATTGTAGTTAAGAAGAAGTTTGCGAGGAGGGTACTTATATTTATAATTTGAATTATATTTATAAATATTATTTTATTGGGCGTAAAGTAGCTTATAAGTAAAGCCTTTCTAAATTCGGATAGTTTATTTATTCTAAGGAGCGTCCTTGCGGTTATATTTTGGCGATTATAGTCCGAATTAACCCGGTAGATAGATTGTATATTATAACCTTCGTCCCGAAGTTTTTTCTAGCGCGTTAATATAATTATTTAATTCGTTATAGTAATTAAAGTTATTTATAGTAATTATATTGTAGTTTAGCGGATTAGCCGTTTGAAGGTATAATATAAATAATATTTGAAAAGGTTTATCTATCCTCCTTTACTTTCGATTTAATATGCTTTTTCCCGTATAAATAGGAGTGAGAATATATATAGTAAAGGATATTTATTTAGGGGAATTATTTCTTTCTTTGTATATTTCTATATAATTATATATTCGCTATAATAATTGAAGTTGCTTGCGAGGTAAAAGGATATTTAACGGTAAGAAGGCTTCTATTTCTCGTAGAGGTAGTAAACGCGTTTGAAAATTTTATTAAAGAAGAAATAGTAGAGGGCCCGGCTATTGAACGAAATAGTACTATAAGAAGGCTTCTATTTCTCGTAGAGGTAGTAAACGTATTTAAGAGCTTTATTAAAGAAGAAGTAGAGGGCCTAAATAGTTATTAGGTATACGTGGGTATTATGGTTGGCCTTTTTATTAAGCGAGCCGGATAGTAAAGACCGTTCGAAGTTAATAATTTCGGTTATTAATTCGCGCTATAGCGGCGATAGTAATTAGTTAGCCGATAAAATTATTAAATATTTTTATATAGAGAATATTAAAAGTAATTTAATTAATAGGTATAGGGAGATAATACTCTTTAAATTATAATCCTTAATTATTATATTAGCGGTATAAATATTATTAATAGCCTACTTTATATTTATAAATAATAATATTAATAATTCCTCCTTTAATATATAAGGAAGAAGGAACTTATAGGGAGTAACGGCTTTAACGGTAGTTTTCTCCGCCTTTTATTTAATAGTAAAGCGTTTATAGGGAGTAGCCTTCTTTTTAGCGGGCGTTTCTTCGAACGCTAAAGGAAAAATTGGCTATAATAAAGTTAGGAATAGTTAGGAAAAGAGATAAAAATTATAGTTTGGTATAGAGGGCCGCGTTAAATGTGTATTAGGAATTTCGTTTATTTAGAAATAAAATTATATAAATAAAATAATATAAAGGATAGAAAGGCGGTTAAAAAATATAAAAAGGTCGACGTTTATATAAGGATATATATTGATTATATACGGGCGAAATTGTATTAATAGGATTAAAGTACCCGGATTTAATAGTAGAATTATATTATTGCTATTAGAGTAAGAGGTAGTATTTATTTAGGCCGCCTTCGAATAATATTAATATAGCGTTTAAATTAAGCTTTACTACTCTTAGTCCGTATAGTATTAATATTAAAAGGGTAATTAAATATAATACCTTACAATATTTTTACCTTCGAAACCGCTATATATATTAAATTAAATGTAAAATTGTCTTTAAATATATTGAGAATAGCGATATTTATAATTATACCCTACAATTTATATATTATAATAGTATAAACGATAGTAATTAAGAATTACTTCCTCGTATAAAAAGTAAATCTTCTTATATACTTTCGAATAGAGCGGAAGATAAGTACGACCTTAGTATTAAAGCTTTCCTATTTAAAATAGGCTGGGCTACTATAATTAGGGAAATATATTAATAGGGTATAAGGCGGTACTTTTCGAGGTTCAATACCTTAACGCTATATAATATTGTAAATAGTATTAATTATATTATTTACTAAGCCTTTCTTAACCTATATATTCTCTATGAGCATAATTTTAATACTAATAATTAAGGGTAACTACTTATATAGGTTGCTTATATTATTAAATTCAACTTCGTTAGTTCTATTACCCGTATAATTAATATATACCTATATATATAATGTTCTAAGACTCTTTAAATAGATATAATTATACTCCTTAACCTTCGCGTTAATTAGGTATATACGTAAAGCATCCTCGAAAATATTAAAATCTTATCCTTCTTCTTATAACTTCATCTTTACCCGTATAAATAATAATTCCTAATATTTTCGTATTAAGCAATTAAATCGTAGACCTTCAAATATATTTTTAAATACTGCCTGGTTATTACTACCCTGCCGGATAATCTACTTCAATTCGATAGTTCGGTCGAAGGACTAATATATTAATCTTTTAAATATCTCTTTAGGAATAAATTAATTATTTGCCCTTATATTAATTAAAGCCTTTTCTATAATAGGAGGTAATTAGTAGAAATCCCCGATTAAAAGAATATTCCTACCGCTAAAGAACTTATTATTATAGTTAGGAAAGGCCTATTAGAACTACTTATCTATATAATATATTATTTTAAGGCTAATTATAAATTTCTTATTTATAATAAAATATCGCAAATAATAGAGTCGTAGCTACAATGAAGCTAGATTATTAGGGCTTAGGTCCGGTAATTTAATACTAGTTTTAAATATTAGAAATTGAAGAAGCGAATATAATATAGACCCGTTAATATTATTAGCTACTATATTAGTAGGAGTAGTATATATAATAATAAAATCCTTCTAATTATTAATATATCGACAATTATTAGGGGCTAACTCTTTAAACCGAACGGAGAATAGTCGAATAATATACGATTTACTAGTACTACCCTTACTATTAAATTATATTCTAAGGGGTATAAGGTTTTTACTACGAAGAAAGGCTTTATAATACCCTATAAATATATTATAAACGAAGCGTTATTTAGGGTTAAATCTATTAGCGGTAGTACTCGTTACTTCCTTTACCTTAAAGATACTAAGGTTATTAACCTTTATACCTTTCTAAAAGTCTTAGGTATTAAAAATAAGGCTATTATATTTACTATAATAATAAGCCCCCTAATCGTATTCTAAATTAATAGGACGACGGCCAAATATATTAATATCCTCGTTAACGCTCATAGGCCGATCTAGAGCTTCTTAAACTATATATATCCAATTATCCTACTATATTTCTTCCTTAAGCAGTATAACTTCAATATCGTCTTTAGGCAGAAGTTCGAAAATTTTACTATAGTAATTATAATTATAACCGTCGTATAATTTTTAATAACGGTCGTATACCTCTAACTATATATTATATTCCACCCTACTAACCACTTTCAAATTCGTATTTATATTATATAGGTAATGAAGTATTATTTTAATATAGTAGAAATCTTTATACGTATTAAAAATTATATCCCCGTTATACCTAGGTATATACTTAAGAATACGAAGTTCTTTATAGAATTGCTATAGCCTAGTATTCTAATTAGTATAAATATAAAATTAGAAATAAATTAATTAGGCGAACTAAGGACCGCGTTATAAATATTTATTATACTATATAAAGTAACCCTTAACTTTATTATTAATACTAACGGTAAAGCGGTTTTGGGCTTTTCGGGGACGATAATTTATAAACCGTACTACCCGTATACCTTCGTAGAACGGTAAATTAAAAAAAAAATAATAAACCTTTTAAGTAGACTAATCCCGTTTAAAAACCAACTTATTTATAAATTTAGCGGTAAAGGATAATAATAGTTTGCAATTAGAAATACGAAGAAGCATTTAAATAACTAATTATTAATAAAATAAGGATTTAATCTCGGCCTTAGAATAATATTTAGCGATATAGTATAATATAGCTTTAACGCTAGTATAAAGGGAGATATTTATATTAACTATCCAACCCAATAATATAGTAGGATTCCAATTATTAATATTCGTATTATTATATATAGTATCGAATATATTGTAAAGGGAGTTAAACCTACGTATAATATATAGACGGTTATAGACGTCCCGCGGAAAATTAAAGTAGTATATAAGCTCTTCAATTATTAATCTATTTAGGAATTTGCAGTGTTATAAATAATAGGTTGAATTATATATATACCGCTATATACGGTTAATTATATAGGATAGTATAACGAAAGTCGGTTATTTATATTCGCCTATATATATAGTAAATATATTACCTTCGGCTATATTAGGAGGTTTATATAGCTTTAAGTTTATAGCCGTAATATAAATTCCTTAAAAGGCTATAAATATATCTTTACCCTCCTTAATTTCAAACTATAGTATAAATATACCTTTATACTAATATAACCCGTAATTATAAGGACTTTTACAAGTTTACTACTTATATCTATCCTAATAATTAATAATATGGAACTTCGGAATAAGTACTATTTCCCTAAAAACCTCGTATCTCTTCTAAAAATATTATATACCGATTATTAGGTTATTATAAAAGTTCTCCTATATAATTCTTTTACGCTCGAGTTCGCTATTTTAATACTATTTATTATATTAAGGTATAAGTTTAGCTAACGATTTCTAATATAAATTAACTGGTATAAAGGTTAGGAAGAGGGAGGGTATATTGAATTTATAGATAAATACTTTTAGAATTTATTTTTTACCGCCCTAATAAGGCCGAATACTACGTAAAGTATCTATATACTTAATAATCGACTTTAGAATATATTTAGCCTAATCTATACGACCCTTAAATACGGCCTTGAAATTTTCTATATAAATAGTACCCTCCCCTAGGTTTCGATATATATAGAAAGAACTCTTTTAATTAATTTAATTATATATAAGGGTATTAAAAGTAATAAATCGAAACTTGGGGTAACGAATAAAGCGGTTATCCTTCTATTTTATAGCGTGTTCGATATATTCTTTATACGATATTTTATATAATTATTGGGCTATAAAGTCGGCTTTACTTTAAGGGTAGAGGGTAAGGAATGCCTAAGAAAATAATGGTTATAACCTATTAAATTTACTAAAAGGGGTAGGCCTAATAAACCCTAATATTTATATAAAATTACGAATTCGACCCTATTTATTAGGTCCTAATAATTATAGCGGCTACTCTTCTGGTTCTAGTAGTAAAGGGGTAGCTAGGAAATTGGGATTGGAAGATAGAAGGTTAGGATTGGATCCCCGAGTAGTTCGAAGAACCGGGGCGGCCGGAGTATAATATAGAGGAAGTTTAGGATTATAAATAGGGCCGAGATTAATATACTAAAGAGGCGGCTACTTAGGTCGCTATCCCTACCCTTAATTTTTAAATTAGTTAATAAATTAGTTAAGTTAAGCTTAGTTAATTATAAAGTTCGGAATAGTAGCGACTTCTTTATCCTTAATATTATTAATTTTATTATCTTCGTTAATTTTAATATCCTCCTTAATAACTTAGGAAGGGATTCGGTCAAAAACGTTACCGTCCTTAGGGAATTGGGAAAGACGAGTATAATTAATAATAATATCCCGGTAGTTAGGGTAATTATCTTTTAAATAGTTTAATTATATTTGAATATTATGTTTATTAATGTAGTAATTTCGACGAAACTATTATTATATTTGCTTTTAATTATTTATATTCTAGGGGTAAAGGATAATAATATTTAATTCTTCTAGTAGAAATAGTAGACGGTTATATATTAAGCTAATATTTCGAAGAAAATTAATAATATAACTGTAGTACTAATATTAAACTCTTCTAATAAAATAGACGTTAATATATATATAGACCCGGGTAATTAATTACTCTTCAATAAGTATAAATATTAATAAACCCGGATTAACGTTATTAAAATCTATAAGGTTATTAACGGAGAAGAATAGAATATCTTTAAGCCTCTACTTCGTCCGCTTATAAATATAATATTTATATATATTATATTTAATATATAGATCGGGCTACCTCTTGTAGTATAAAGTATACTCCTCGTATTTAATATTAAATATAACGTTATTAAATATACTTATATAACCTTCGTTACGCCCCCTAATTATTTTTTCCTATAAATAAGGGTTATAGTTATATATAAATAGTAGATACTACTATTAAAAGGGAGGATTGGGAAGAAATATATATTTTTAATTAGCGGGATCTTCTAATTAGGGTCGAGGAATAACGAGGTCCGGCTATATAGTATTAGGATCGGGCGGAACGGGTATAGCGGGCGTTCTAAGTATTTTAAGCGTTTTAGCGGACCCTATAGCGGGATTATAAGGATGTAATAGTATTAATATTTATAATAACGAAAATAGGAATAATAATAGAATACTAAATTAGGAAAGATCGCTACCTATATTGGCAAAGTTATTATTACTACTATAATAATTATCCTCGTCTTTATTGTTATATTAATTATCCTAGATATACCCCAAATACCGGGCTAGGTTATAACTACTAATATTTATAAAGTCGCTACGGCATCGCCTACTCTCGTAGTACTAATAGAATAGCTATTTTATAATCGTTATTAGTAATTCTAATACTCGTTCGAAATAATAATATATAATATATTTAAAGTCTTATTTAGTTTAATAATAATATTTATATAATATATGTAAAAGCTTATAAAGTTTAGGCTTTAATAGTGGACGTCTATTGGGCGTATAAGACTATAATTTTTATATTCGAATTAAATTAGACTATTATTATTAGTATTAGTATTAATATTAGTATTATAATTATTATTAGCCTCTATACGATTACTTAATATCCTAGTAAGATTATTTATTATTAATATATTAAGGGATAATTATTCTATATTTATATATAATATTCGAAGAGAGGGTATTAATAAAACCTCTTTACGGTAGTACCGTTTAACCCTATAATCTTTATAAATAATTTTACGGGTTTACTAGGCTTCCGCCGTAAGGGGTAAATCTTATAGGTCTATACTTCCCGTAAAATACGAAGGCTTTAATATTCGTAATATTAGTATTTATAGTTTTAATATTCGTATAGCTAGTATACGTTATACTACCGTTACTATACGTATATAATTATTAATAGTAGTATTTTATATTAGTTGCCGAGGCGGAGTGGTAGGAGTAGGGGCTAAAGACTATACGGAAAGCGGAAGGGGGGGAGGAATTATAGGAACCGGAATAATAGGTATACTAGGTACGGAAGTGGCCGGGTTAGTTATATAATTGCGAATAAAATTTATAGTTTAAAATAAATTCGCTTTATATTTTCCTTAAACCTTGTAGTATTAAAAGTATTATTAAATTAGCTTATTTAAATTCTTCCTTTTGCCTGTAAATTTAAGTAAGGGGAGGTACTTTCTATAGGTTCTATATTATTATAATTCGATATCTTCTTCTTCTTTTTAAAAACCTTATTTAGAAAGAGGAGGTTATTTAAAACCATTTTAAAAACCCTATTTAAAAGGAGGAGGCTCAAAGCTAAATAGATTAATAGAAGCTATATCCTATAAAAATATATATTATACGTAAAATCTACTTAGGGATTAATTAGTATAAGGGAATACTACGGTATTAAGTATTACGATACGGATAATATAGAGATAGTTTAAAGTATTATATAAATAGAAGTTAATATTAATTGCTTTAAAAGTACGCTAGTTACTAAACGCCGTCCGGTTTAGGGGTAGTCCTATATATATAAAGGAAGTCGGTTATATATAAAGGAAATCGGCTATATATAGTCGATTATTAATTATCGTTCGAATATTAGTATTTGCTTTAAAAGTACGCTGGTTATTAAAAGAAGTGTTATTTGGGGTCGATCGCTTATATATAAATAAAGTCGGCTATATATAAAGGAACTCGGCTATACGTAAACAATTATCGCAAATAATTAGTAAGTATAAAGGCCGTTAAGATCTAATTTATAAATAGTTATTTAATTAGCCGGATTGGGAATATTATTATAATTAATTGTAATAATTGTTTAGTTAATTACTTAGTTAGTAAATAGTATTGAAAAAAAGGATAGTCGATTAAGTAGAGTCGAGGTTAATTGTATAGAAGTGAAGGCGCGTGTATATAATTTGGGAAAGGATTTGTAGGTTTACTAGGGGGCTGCGCCTTCCAGGACCCCCCGTTAAGAAGATTAAGGTAAAAAGACCCGAGGGACACCCCCGGGAACCCCCGTTATATACGGGCTGTAGGGTTAGGGTAAGACCCGGGGGATACCCCCGGGGACCCCCGTTGTATAGGTGATGCAGGAAATCCCTGGCATGCTCTGGTGGCCTCTAGAGCCTTGTAGAATAGTCTAGCTTAATCTTGGAAGGACTGGCCTTCACTGCTAGGATAAAGGTCCTGAAAGGACCTTTGTCGCCTAAGGACTGCCCGCCAAACCCAGGTATATAACCTAGGCCTGGCCTAGCTTCCTAGGCTTCCTCTTCTTCTCATCATTATTATCCTACATAGAATACCACATTATTGGTCTTCTTCAGGATACCGAGCCTTCGGCTCACTTTCCCCGTATCAAATGGTAGCTGCAACTTCACGGTTGCAGTGACCCGCCGTTCCTCAAGCGCCCTGTCATATCCAGACCGCAGTTGTCGCCGACTGCGCGAAGATCGACAGCATCCAGATCACCACCATCAGTACCGTCGAACTAGACGCGGAACCGGTGGTCGTTGCTAGACATCAAGTTACCAGATCACAACCTCCAAGCGATACGCTGAGTCGTAGTAGGCCTATCGCAAAGAGGGGATCACCAACATTGCCTCAAGTACCGCCTGCCGGGCAACCGGACTTATCCGTTGAGGTGTAGTGGCTTAGCCGTTGAGGTGTAGCCCAGACGAGGAACGAAGTGATCGAGGTGATGGGAGATCCGACAACCTCCATCAAACAACGCGCTTCCGCCCAAGCAGTTTCGAAAACAACACCAGCATCATTCTCGAGCTTCAATTACCTTATCCGTTGAGGAGTTCAGGCCGACGTTGCAACAGAATGACCGCATGGTGAAGATGGGGATTCTTTTCTCTGTTGCCCAGCTGAGTCGTAGTAGGCTGAGCGACAGACTGTCACGGTGAGACAGCAAAGTCACCAACAACAACACTCTTTATTTACTCTGTCATCGCGAGCTTCGCTCCCCAAACAACCCTCAGCTCGACCGCCCTCCTCGAGCTTCCCCCAGCATCACTTCAGTACCGTTTGGCTGAGTCGTAGTAGGCCAAACGCGGAACAAGGTGACTGCCAGCACCAGAACTCTCTTCAAACGACACTCTTTTGAACGCCACACTCCTTCAAACGCGCCACTCCTTCAAACGCGACACTCGGCTTGGCCGCCCCCTCCAAGCTTCCTTCACCAAGATCAACTTCAAAAGATGACGGCCAAAGCGTTGAGTAAGGCCCGCTATCAACGAAGATGATCAAAGCAAAACAACAAAACAAGAACAACGAACGCCTCACAAGCTCGCCCTCTTTGACAGCTTTGTGACCCCGCGCTTCCCAAGATCACCAGAAGCTTCAAGACTTCCCAAAGCTTTCTTCACGACAAGACCTCTTTGAGCAGCCGTTTGCTCAGAAGCTCCCAGTGGCCGCCCCACTTTCAAGACATTCCCAAGCTTCTTTCACTAAGACAACCAAGCGCACCAAGCTCACCGTTTAACAGCTTTGTCACCCCGCACTTCACGAGAACCTTTACGATACCCTCAAGCTTCTGTGACAAGATCTTTGAGCTCCCCTTTGCTCTCGCACGACAAGAACCCTCTCGAGCAACCGACCTGCTTCCAGCTCACGAGCTCCAAGATTCCAAGCAACCGTTGCCCAAGCGAGATACCTCCCTCCCACCCGACAAGAGATGGATACAGAAGATACCTGTCAAGGACAATGAGGCAATGGCGATGGAGTCAAGCTCTCGCCCATTGCAGGTAACGAGGACGTTACCATTTTCTTTTGTTGCCGGCATATGGGTACTACCCTGACAACTCCCGAGTGTCCCCGGCATCGCCTCTGCGACTCGCCGTCGTGAGACATCGGCCTGCTCCGGCATCACAAGCTTTGCGACTCGTCCCTCTATCCCTAATAGCAAGCAAAGCAACCCGATCGTCCCCGCTACCCTCGATATCTCCAAGTGCCTCATGGCCTTGCCTTGCTTTTGCAACTCGTCCCCCCGTAGAAGGCTTCGAGTGCCCCCGGCTCCCAACACCTATCTCGGTTCTCTACACCTGTCACAACAACAGTAACGGCATCACCACCTCTGTGGTTGACTGCTGTCACTGCCTAGCGACCTCGCTGTCAAAGCTGACAGTCCATGTCAACAGCTCCCTGCAGCTGGTGCCAGCCCTCTGGCAGTCTTTGCCAATTATACAGGCATTAATAAAGGACTCCAGATTTCTCAGCGGTTTTGGCACTTTCAGCTGCCCTCTCTTTCACCCTCTCTTTTCTTCAGCACTTTCAACACTTTCAGCATCTCTTTACATCATTACACCTAATAATCCCCACCTCGAATTTCTTTACAGTTTTAGCACTTCCAGCTGCCGTCTCTTTTCTTCAACACTCACAGCACTTAATCACCCCTTTCACCACATCACATTTCTTTCCTTCTAATAGGCACTCATCACCGCCATGCCCCCGCTTTCCTGGCATGGACTCCCTTCTCCTTAAGCCCCCATGGCCTTCTCGGTTTTCAACGGACAACCACCGGACTTCTGTCAATCTTCGCCCTGTTAACCTGATGCATCCCGTGCCGCCCCGGAGCATCCCGAAGACCTAGACTTTGTCGGAAGAGACCTGAATATTATCGGAGGAGATTGGGATCTTTTCGGAGGAGATGGATGGTCTATTGAGGACAATGGTTTTTCTTTTGTTGTGCGGCACTTGATGCAGGAAATCCCTGGCATGCTCTGGTGGCCTCTAGAGCCTTGTAGAATAGTCTAGCTTAGTCTTGGAAGGACTGGCCTTCACTGCCAGGACAAAGGTCCTGAAAGGACCTTTGTCGCCTAAGGACTGCCCGCCAAACCCAGGTATATAACCTGGGCCTGGCCTAGCTTCCTAGGCTTCCTCTTCTTCTCATTATTATTATCCTACATAGAATACCACATTATTGGTCTTCTTCAGGATACCGAGCCTTCGGCTCACTTTCCCCGTATTAATAGGGTTAGAATAAAACCCGGGGGATACCCCCGGGAACCCCCGTCGTATATAGGCTGCGAAAGTTCTAACTAATAGAAGGGGGTATATAGCGTGTATAGGCTGCGAAAATTCTAACCAATTTAAGGAACGGATTCCGGTTTAACGGACTAATTATAGGACGAAGAATTTATAAGGGAGTCGACCCTATTAGAGAAAAGCTACGCTAATACGCTCTATTCACTTTGTATTATTATACTTTTTTCCCTAGACTATATTAAAGTTGCGTTAGAACCCCCGTTGTATACGGGCTGTAAAGTTAGGGTAAAACCCGGGGGATACCCCCGGGGACCCCCGTTGTATAGGGTTAGGGTAAGACCCGGGGGATACCCCCGGGAACCCCCGTTGTATACGGGCTACGAAAGTTCTAACTAATAGAAGGGGGTGTATAGCGTGTACGGGCTGCGAAAATTCTAACTAATTTAAGGAACGGATTCCGGTTTAACGGACCAATTACAGGACGAAGAACTTACAGGGGGGTCGACCCTATTAGAGAAAAGCTACGCTAATACGCTCTACTCACTTCGTATTGTTATACTTCTTTCCCTAGACTATATTAAAGCTGCGCTTTAATAATATATATATATTACCCTTCTTTTCTATCCCCTTCGCTTTCTATATATTATATTTCCCCTCTATTCCCTTCCCTCCTATTTTCTTTCTCCTTATCCCCCTCTCTCTTCTCCTTCTATTTATTACCTCCTCCCTTCCTCGTTACTACTTAATAAATAGCTACCCCCTTCCTCTTTAATAATATAATAAATTCGAAGCGTATAATTATACCGGTTAGGGGTTAATATAAAATACTAATTCCTACTTATTAAATATATTTAATAGAAGGATTAGGGCCCTTAATTTATATAGAAGTAATATTAAGAGTAATATTACTACGTAAGGATAATAGGATAATTACCGGAGCTAATAGGTTTAATTATTAGGTACTACGTTTTTCGTAAATAATAATTCGAAATATATAATTATATTAATTAGGGGTCGATATAAAATATTAATTCTTACCCGTCAAATACGCCTATTAAAAGGATTAGGGCCCTTAATTTATATAAGAATATTATTAAAATATACGCAATTATACTAATTAGGGGTCGATATAAAATACTAATTCCTACCCGTTAAGTACGCTTATCGGAAGGATTAGGGCCTTTAATTTATATAGGAACGTTACTAATAATTATATTATTATATAAAGATGTAAGCCCGCTCCCCCCCCCCCCCCCCCCCCCCCCCCCCCCCCCCCCCCCCCC